>JAOXYF010000008.1:7702526-7716852 GCA_028565775.1 Sternarchorhynchus goeldii
GTACAGTCAGCGTTCCTCTCAGTTACTATGGTAATACCTAGCTTGTACAGTCAGGGTTCCTCTCAGTTACCATGGGAATACATAGCTTGGCACGTTCTGCATTCTCTATATAAGTAGAGGTGCCTCTGATACTTAACCAGTGACACCCTGCACCTTTTCCCAGTGTTAACTCTTTACAATCTACCGTATCACACCACACAGCATGATTTATTACATACTGTAAGCATGCACATTTCTGTCTGAACTGAGATCAGTCACGGTGCAAAACATTCCACTTTGTGTGGCCACTGTACGATGGGCCTCTTGATACCACACACCCATCGATCTGAGCACCTCATCAAGACAGTCCCTAACGACCTGTCTGTATCAGATGGCTTCCTTTCTGAGCAAGTGCTCCCTTGGGTCCAATTGGCTTCCAATAACACATGCAAAGCATCACTGTCCACACGTGAGCGCAGGTCGAAATGATTAGTCCACATGCTAACGGAGAGCGGGTGAGGCTGAGGCATGCAGGATGCACACGGCGCTACATTAGCAAGCTGAGACAAGGAGAGAGCTTTGGAAAACCATCCGCTTATTGAGCTGATGGGGGCTGAGCACCGGGAGTGTGTGTGTGTGTGTGTGTGTGTGTGTGTGTGTGTCTAAGTGTGTACGGGGCTCTGATTCCATGAAGCTACTTTGTGGAACGGGAGTTGGTTTGGGTGAGTAGGGATGATGTGGGGAGGGAGAGGAGGGGGTTAGGGCTGTGCTGACATGATCAGTAACGGTCTAGAGCTGCGTATCCCCAGTGACGAGCAGAACAGCTCGTTAGTTACGCTGATCTGCTCTCACCGTCATTAAGAGAGGCACAGACAGAGAGATTAATCCTAACAAACACTACTTTGTACACATTTAGTCATTATAACCAAAGGAACTAGGACTACATTTCATCAATAAAGCACATTATAAGTAAGGAACCACACATATATTGGAGGTATCAGGTAATAGGAAAGAGAACTCATTACAAAGAAACACAACAATCTCTTATTAACTGAAACCTGATAGAATCCAACAAATGCAAAGCCTTCTGGAAAGATGGTTCTCCATACACTTACTGCCCTTTACTGCCATCTATTGGATGAAATATTATATCACAGATAACAATTTCAACACAGACATGGGGCACAGTAAACACCTGTTCTCTACCTTTGTTCCTGCAGATGTGATATAGAATTTCTGGCGTGTGTGATCGCAAATGGCAAATGATTAGAAGAAGGTGAGCTATAGCACAGCTAATGCATACAACACGAAGAGAAGCATCTACAACAGCAGAACCGTCTTTCCTCCGCACGTGAAGGACACTCAGGAGAGGCAGTTTAGAAGAAGATCTGCCCTTCTACCACCCTCAGCAGCACCAGTGCCAACACGCAGCCGTGTGAAAGCAGCTGAGCACATGTCTGTATGCCTAAATCTTGCAGAATGATGAGCTGGTAGCATTTTCATATTCTATTCATCTCGTTTGGGAAACCGGTTGCGATTTTTTCACATCACATCCTGTCACATCAGAGCGCAGCCTGTTGAATTTCCAGACCTCTAAGAAATGTTACCAGCTCAACACTACAATGTCAAGGGCGAGTTAGCAGGAGCCGTGCTTCACTGCGCTTACAGAAGCGGTACCTCTTTCATCTCTCCTTTAAGCTTCTGCCGTCTCTGCTGTCTGACCACGTCCGAGTCTTTGCCCACCAGGCTGTCCCATGCTAAACTCACGACCTTTGACTCCTTCATAGACACAACCAATACAGGAGGACACATCAGACGGAAAAGCAGTAAGAAAATATGGTGAAACACTTATTATAGGGACTGACCCAGGGAAAAAGCATCGTAGCTGAGAATGTTTCCATCATATGTTGTAGAGTAATGTTCGCAGTTACTTCCGAGTTACATAACAACCCATGGTGACATTTTGCATACAAGGATACAGAACAGTGTTTGCATTGGGTTATATTCAAATTAAAACAGGGTTACATCAGGATCATCGCCACAGCCCACATTCAGGGAACTTAATAAACCTAGCACAGTGAAGTTCTCCAAGAGGTTTTGCACTAGAGCAGGATTTAACTCCCCTGCTCTGTCTTATTTGCCTGTAGCCCAGGAACAGGGAGCAGTGCATTCAAAAACAGACCATAAAAAAAGAATCCATCCATTTCACAAGAGCTGTACAGCACGGAGGAAGTCAACAGGAACAGTGCTCACTGGCTGTAATTAAATTCTCTGGAGAAAGGTTATTGCTAAGCTGGGGTTTGGGGAGGAGGGGCACCGCAACCTTCAAGCTCTTCTCTAAAAGGACTCGGCCCAATAACGGCCCTTTCCCTTCCCCACTGGCGGATCCTCCTTGTACCCGTGACATTTGATGGAATTGATGTAAAAAGTCAAAAGCCCATGAGATCTAAGCGCGACATGATTAGTGTAGGCTGTATTCAACCGTATTTACCGTGTTCTAGCTGAAGTGAGTTCAGGCACATGGGGACTACCACTGCTTTTCATGAGATATTTATATAATCTCACCACATTCCTCTTTAGGCTTAAAATGGATTGCCTTCAAATGAAAGCAGACATGGCTGCCAAAGCAAGGCTTTATTACTAATAATCTTTGGGAAATTGCAGGAGAGCATTGGTTGGGTTAGAAGGAAAAGAGAATCAAGCCCATGTTGCACTCACTGCTTCTGCTTCTGTCTTCTGGCCAGCAAGACTTTCAGTCTTTGCCTCCAACTCTGCCTGGATGTTGTCTCGTCTCTTGAGCACTGCCTGCATATGACACACAGTGGGATCAATGCCCCTTAATGAAATATAGGCCTGGATAAAATACATAATAAGCCTTGGTAAAACACCATGCACGCAACCAGTATATTGATCCCTGTATTGAACCAAAGTTTACGCTTCAGGTTGCAGCACAAATGAGATGAAATGTTAGCAAGAGTCAGCAGAGTCAAACACAAATGAAAGATGGCTTTTTTTTACACTAAGCATGTACTCTTACTTTCAAATGATAATCTCAAAGAAAAAGAAAAAAACCCACTACAAAGCCTAAAATCTATTATTATTCAGTGTCGGGCTAAGAGAAATGCTTGTTTTCTGTACAGCCTTCTACAAAGCTATCAGTCATCGGATCTTTACTTAACCTGTCAGTTCCAGCAGTGCAGGCTTACCTTGAGTGTATCTGTGCAAAGCACATACTCGTGTATGGTTGGGAGCAAGCCACTGGTGAGCTGCAGGACCTGTTCCTCGCTCTCCCGGTAACACCTGTCTAGGCAGCCGGCCAACAACTTCAGTGGCTCCATCAGCTCCTCCTCCGAGTCTGACCACAGGGTGTAGATGGGCGAGCATTCCTTCAGTTCCTCCAAGTACTCTGGACACACAGCAGTTTGGTAAGACTACACTGCCCATAGTTCAATGCCTGGCTACTCTATGCATTGCAACATTGTAGTGATGGTGGATATTCACTGCATACCCTTCTGCTCTTTTATGATCCTTTGAGTGACTTTGTCCAAAGAGATCATCTTCAGACTGAAGGCCTCCACGTAGTCCTGAATGGCAGTGAACTCCTCCGGACGAGTTCGGACACCACGGACGGATGCTGCTACTGCCCGCACCGTGTCTCCTAACCAGCTAAGGAAACCTGGCCCTTGTTTCTTATGAGCGCCCAGCTCCTGCAGGAAGGCCCAGAACAAAGCAGGATGGTATAACTGCTGCACATGAGTTGGGCGTGTATAATGGTCCTGAAGACGACTTCTGGGAATCACTTACAATGCAGTAATGTAAAAAGATAGAGGTAGTCAAAATTGTACTGATGGTTTCCAGAGTAGAGCTTTACAATAAGTTAAGTTAGATAGGCAGATCGTGTTAGTAATTTATTTTGTAGGTATTAACAAAAAAATCAAGTGCTTGAAATTCCCCTGTGGGAGGTGTACAGGACAACTTGGTAGAGTTATATTTAGATAAGCCAAGGTTTCCACCAATGCCTTGACATACAGATAGAATATCCTGGCCACCATTACAATGAGCATGTAGTTTTAAACAACCAAAAAAAATACTGAGTGTCAGTAATGGAATTATTATTCATTAGTAACAGGCTTTGTAGGTACACACCTAAGACCTTTTGATAATACAAACTGACCCAAAGAAGTCATTTGAAAATCACTGTGAATGGTGACAACTTTGTTGTGATTAAAATAGTGAGGAGGAATATGAACGCTGCCAGAGCAGAGGGTCACATGCCACTAATCTCAGATGAGACAAAAACATCAGAGACATGTTCATCAAGAGTGAGATAAACAACCAGCCAGATAATAACTGTGGTAACCACTCTAGATGTACTACATGTAAATTTATTAACATAATGATCTACATCCTCTAAACTTTAGAACCCCTTGGAATGAATGTTATGATTTAAACAACCTTTTTCTTTTTCTAACATGGTTTTCACCTCCTAGAACTTCAGAAGCACTTTGCTTGCACAGCTGATGAAAGACTTCTGACTGAAACGCACTCTCTGGAAACCGTACGTACTTCACTGCAGTTCTGAACACACACAGATATCTTATAATGTGATGGAAGAGAAGCAAAGAGCTCTTTAATACTTATCTAAAAAAATAATCAACTGTGTTCTCCATGTATTCAAGAGGACTTGATGATGCCCATATGAATATATGAAAACAGTGGCTGTGCATATATTGAAGGAAAAATAAAGATTAGGATAAGCAGAATGTTTGTGTGTTTGACTGCGTGAATAAATATTGTCTACAAGCTTCAGGAAGAAAATGCTGTATTGATTTTGAGCAGGTGTTACAGAGAATGTGAGTTTTGGTAGGGCAGATATGCTCTAAACAGGGAGTGTGCTGGATAAACTAAGATATATTTATATTAGTCCAAAATAACATTTTCATTAAAATGACAAGTCCAGAAACATGGAAGTGCATGTGTGTGTTTTATCCAAACCTCTGCTGTGAGAAAGACTTTGAAATCCTCACTGCATGAGAGAATGGGATGGTCAGCAATCCTGTTGAGAAACTTGTGCAGTGCTCTCTTCCTCGTCTCGACAAAGTCATCATTGAACCTCTCCACCATTCCCTTCATCACAAATTTCTCTGGTAAGGGCTAAAGCACAACACAGAGACCAGTTAAGAGTTTCACAGCCCAATATGAACATGTTGTGGGGTTGCTAAAAGTAACTTGAAGATGCAGATCACCATGTCTTGTCCTTCTAAAATGTTTTCAGCATGAACAAATCTACTGATAAATCTTCATAGCCACCTGTAGCTAATGGGTTTCTTAATGGCAAATGAGAGAAGGTAGCATGACTTCAGCTCTACAGCATGCTGAGGGTGGAGTAGAGGGGAGATAAACTTCAGCTCCACAGCATGCTGAGGGTGGAGTAGAGGGGAGATAAACTTTAGCTCTACAGCATGCTGAGGGTGGAGTGGAGATAAACTTCACTTACATGAACAATAAGAGTGGGGTGAGTCTCCTCCAGCTTGCCTTTTAACCATACAAAGTCCTGGTAGCGCCTGCGGACTTCATACTCACTTGAGTCAAACTCACTGCGACTGGTCTGGTGTAACAAAGGCAGATACAAGGACTCTTAAACACCACTCCCACTACACAAGACATCATCCTGAGGATCAAATGATCGTCACGGGAACAAGGTTCCTTACCTTTGTTAACACCCTGTATGTAATAAAAGTCTCAATGGTGGTCACATGGCTCTCTGGGTCATCAACTGTGACAAAAATATCTTTAGTGTCAGGCACATCTTCCTCCTCCTCGAACTTGTACTGGTTGATCATGGAGCCAGGGGAGGTTGGTATGGAGGTATTAAAAGAGTTTCCATCCATAAACGCTGCCTCCTATAGTGGAACACGTACACCTTAAGCAAGGATGTCTTCAAAAATGCCCAAAATGGACACCAAACAACTTCTCTCCTGTCCACTTATCAGACAGCACATGGATAAGGTAGAGAGTCTGATAACAACATCTAATTTTTTTTTGTCCCATAATAGATTCCGTAATAGAATCCACTAATATGATTTTGTGGCACTATGACCATATCCTGGGGATGCTGGTTATAGAATTTTTGAGTCATATCTTTAATAATAATTTTTAAAAAGGGTTCAAGGACAAGCCAAACTTTTGGCTCTGCTTAAAAATAATCTTAACCTTTTGAAATAATGCATACCGCATACATTAAACAGTGCTTAAAAATAATCTTTAGTTCAAAGCCAAGTGAAAACTCAACAAAGTGTGAGTCTGTCTGAAGAATATGTATTCTTGACAGGTCAGCCAACTAATTATTATTATTTTTCTTCATTTCAGCAAAATAGTGTTTGATCCCGAGTCAGCTGCTGACGCTTGCAGATAGTTCCCATTTTACTAAAAGCCTCGACAACTAACCACGGAGTAAAGGCCCGTGCCGCCTACGCGGAGCTTTCCTGTCACAACAAAATCTACTGTTGTAAGCAGAAATTTCAGTTAGTGCTAAAAACAACCGGACATGAACGATATTAAGTCCTTCAATTACCAAGTTTCCATCTGTACTGAACACCTCTTAGTGAAAGGGGGGTACTATCAGATACCCTGTTGCCTTTGATCTGTGTAGACACTCGGCAACCTGTCAGCCCGTTTGCAAACAGGAGATTGGATTAGTTAGCCAGGCTTAGATTAGTATCTTTGTGACTCCACCTGATTTCTGACCTTTGAAATCCATTGCGAGACCAAAACAAAAAAAAAGAACGAAGTGACAATAACTTCGGTACTTTCCTCTAATTTATGAAGTAGAAAAACCTACACCGTGTCCCTACGATACCAAGCCCAATGGACAGTAAGGCGTTAGCTTATTTTAAGTTATGTCACTAAATCGAGTGCGTATTGTGTTGTAACTCCTCTGTTACTAACAAGTTACTGAAAAAGTTACGGATTTGTTCAGCGTCACTGGTCATGTCCAGACCACGTAGCAAATATCATCTCGTTTATCTTCCTCCTGCAGCCTCGGCGCAGCTGAAGTTGGGTTTTTAAATTACCTTACTGAAAACTTCCAAGTCGTCGTCCTCGTCTAGTTCTAACATTTGTCCTGCGATGTCCCCCGGGTTTATAACAGTTGGAGTATTATTATCTGTAACAGTTCCACTCATGATGGCTCAAATCGATTCAGTTTTTTCCGTGAAGTTTTAATTCATAAGTGGAGTTTTCCGTACAAGTCTGAAACTTGACCTGAAGCAGTACTACTTTACTGCGCAGAAACGGAAATATCGTATCCAGGAAAAGCATAGAAGCAGCTGATAAAACCAGACGCCGAATACATTCACGAGTGGAAATGTGAGGGAAACGCGTCTGCAAGTTGTTCACGGGCTCGGAAGAACAGACGAAACGAAACGGCACCAAAGTAACGACACGCAACCAATGTGTCATGTGTGACAGGTTTTTGCGATTCCAGGGCTTTCTCGGGACACTCTGTACTTTGACATTACTTGCTTTTAGTTACATTTAATGCCATATACAACTTGTTTTCTTACTGTCAGTAAGAGATGATAAATAATGTTTAATGCTATAAAGTTTTTCTCACACAGTGGTATTTTAATCCGTATTATTTTCCTATTGGCTGAGGGGCTTTGTATCTTTCAAACCATTGATAGGAGGACGTATTTATTGTCGGGGTTTGTTAATACCCTGTGTTATGTAAGACTGCATTCCTCTGCATTGATCATAAATATCAACAAAGTTTTACTTCATGTCTTGTTTTTGTCCGTATGCACATATGCAGATGACCCCCTCTACCAATAGATGTCACTGTAGCACAGTTAAAGGCCAAACAGAAATATAATTGAATTAAGTTTTATATGACTTGTCTGTTTTATCCATCTGTCCGTCTGTCGGTCTATCTATATCTACAGTCATAGACAGAAAGACTAATACACGGGTAACATTAACAGATACATTTTAAAAGGGAGGGATGGACTTCCTCATACAGCCGAAGCTAAATTAGTGATTACACTTCACAATAATATAAGGCATTCTATATAGACACCTTTTTTAATTAAGGTAAATGTTAGGCAAAGTAAACTAAAACCTACACATTTTGTTCTTTTTTTGTTTTTGTCTTTCATATTTAAGCATTTACTACTACAACTATTACTCCCAATTGATTTACTATCTTCTTCTATTACCTTCTTGATTCACTGTTACCTGAACTGTACACTCAAATGTGATCTGAATCAGGACACTAGTACATCATTTCACTGGAAACTGAAAGACTAAGATGCTTCTGATAGAGAATCACCACAGCTATACTGTTATATTGATTAATTGATAAAATTGTGTTGGGGATTTAAATTATGTTCTTGTCTGGTCTGGTTGGAAATGTAATTCACTGCTATAATTTCAAAGATTTTTATACAGGGAGGAAGCATAACAAGAAGACCTCTGGTACCTTTGTGCTACAGTGCCTGTCAATTCCAACTGAAACTCACCCAAATGAGAAGTTCTTGGAATGTTGCCACTATCACACAGATTGTGTAACCTTTTGCACAAAGCGTGAGGAGCATATCCTTCAACTATTCAGATTAGGCAGTATTAGAATAATTCTACAAAGGTCAGTCCTTTACTATGCTCTACCCAGACTGGTAGAGCACCGAATGCAGAAAAGGTCACAGGCTCCACAATCATATTATCTTGCTGCCTTTTGATATCATTTGTCTGTGAGATTGATTTTAAACTGATGTTAGAGCCTCTCTTTTCTGTCTCATGTCTGTGGGCACCTGCGCAGTGCTTTTCAGATGTGTGTATTTGTGATGGTACTGGAGTGAGATCTCAGTGTGCTGAGCTTTGATGGAGTGGCAGCATTTGCCAGAGCGGTTCAATACAGGCCATTAATTGCTCCTTAATTGTTCAAAATGTGAGTGATAAACAGCAGTACTGTGTGCTGTACTTGGCTGTACTGTGTGCAACTTGGGTTGATTTTGTGCTTTCCTGACCTTGTATAAACCGCCTAAATATTATAAGATTGTTGTATCATGTAAAAAAAAAGTTCTCTTCCTGTACATCTGACTTTACATCACATGGTGGAAGTTCCACCTTGAGTTTACATGCATCACAATGCCTGTTATCAGGGAGGTTCCACAGCACCATGTTCTCAGTGAGTCTTCCTCACTGAGCTGCTCTGCATGTGGAACGAGTTCAGTGCTTTCAGTGCTTTTGTAGTTCAGGTCTTTGGCTTTATCTGTCTGCTACTAACTGTGGCGGGAATACACAGCCATATGAACGTATCCTGAGTGGGCTGTAACTGGACAGGTCTGAGTGTGTGGAGGAGGAGTCTCTGGCCTTCGATGTATGGGTGTAGCGTACGGAGGAGTCTCTGGGCTTCGATGTATGGGTGTAGCGTATGGAGGAGTCTCTGGGCTTCGATGTATGGGTGTAGTGTACGGAGGAGTCTGTGGGCCTCGCTGTATAGGTGTGAGTTTACGGAGTCTTTGTCTCTAGCGGCAGCAGCACAGTGCCAGCCACCAGAACTGCGCCGGCAAAATTCCACCCAGTGCTGTCCTTGCATCAGTGACGGTTAATAATTAGATCAGCATTATGCCACAACAATGGCTCACATAGATCAGCTCCTTTCAAATTACATTTGCTTCCTGTCAGGGCTATTAGAGTGGCCCACCAGACCGTCTTCAGAAACCCCCTTATTGGTGCTGTTTGAAAGAGCTGAGGATGGGCAGAGCAGGATGCACCGTGGACAGCTGGGCTCAAACAGGGCCCAGTATCCCTGTAGTGTGGAGCCTGTGGATCTAGCAAAACCAATGCAGGTCTACAGCTTCTTGTAATACAGTGAGTTTTGTACCCTGCATGAAGCCTGTAAAACAGAAAATGAAGACGATTCCGAGCCACCTGGAGTGAGTGCAGAAGTGAACAATTAAAAATCAATTTGCTGTCAAAAAAGCTTTGCTTTCCTAATTAAAACCACATGCAGACTAGCTTCTCTCACTCCTGGTTGATGCACAGTTGTGAAGCACACATTTATTTATTTTCTTCCCCCCAGACATGCACTATAGTTATTATCTTTTTTTTTTAATGATTTTTTCATTCTTTTTCTTCTTTGAGATTTGGAGCATTCAGATGGGGAACATTATATAGGGTTTCATATGGACGTAATCATGCACCTAAATGCATTTTAAATGTGTCTTCTGCTGAATTCCTACCAGGTGTCCAATCCAGCTAGCAGGGCTTTGATGATCACCATCATTAGAAGCTTGTACACGTCATATTAATGATCACTCATTACACCACACCACTGCTGCTCTCTGGGCCTTTTTTAACCAAGCCAGCACCTTCCTCTGCCTTCACTACCTTTCTCTCTGGAGACATGAGCGAAGAAGACCCTACATGTCCTGTCAACGTTGCCGTGGTCTCTGAAGGTTTGCTAATAGCCTAACCTCTTATCATCTGTTCATCACTGCTGTTGTGCAGAGCTGGGGCTGAAATAGTGATGAAAGGTCTGCTCTCATTCTTCTGTGTGGGTTAAAAAAAAGGTCAAACATGTCTAACAGGTTTTTATTTTTTCCAAATACCCCAAAATGTCTGGAGAAAAGCTGTGATTTAGAGCAGTCAAAGGTACTCAAGGTTGCAATGCTGAAATTTCAGCTTTTAGTGAGACTCGTTTGGATGCGTTTTCTGTCGTAGCGCAGATGTGTTCTGTTTTGCATCACACATCCTGCTCTTTAAGACATGATATTTCTGCAGTGCCCTGTGTGGTGTTGCATATTTCGTGCTTCTCAGAAGGACCCTCTTGTCTGCAAACACACACACACACATTTCTTCGACATGACTGTACAACTGTCTTAATGACACGGACAGCAATGGCACACACCGTTACCCCATTCTGCCTCCAAATGTCCCACAACAACCTGCTTTAATGGCATCCTCTAATTAGAATAATAATGATTATCTTGAACTTTCAGTATGTGGACCTCTAACCTGTGAAATCTAATTAAGTCTCCTCCACAAACAAATAAAAAAGCATTACTAATCAATCAGCCAGAAATAAGATAAATTGGAATAGAGAGGCGAGTGATTGCAGGCTGAGCTGGAGAGATAAGGAGAGGGAGGAACACACACAAGTGTGTTCAGTGGAATTCCAAATCACTGTGCTGCACACATGCCAAGCATCAGGTGTCCCTGCTACCGCTGGAATTCACTCACTGATTATGATGTCATCATTTATTATGTGATTTTTTAAAAACATGATGGAAGGAATATTCTGAAAGTCTCACAGAAACCATTCAGCCGTATAAACTGTCCTCTTAAAAGAAAGAAAACGGAAAACAAATCCAACTTTTCTATCTATCTATCTATCTATCTATCTATCTATCTATCTATCTATCTATCTATCTATCTATCTATCTATCTATCTCTCTCTCTATATATATATATATATATATGTGTATGTAATATATATATATATATACACACACACAATCATGTACTGTACTGTATTGTATATCTGTAATTGTATTAGTGTCTTTGGGTTTTAGAAAAGCTTCATAGAAATCTTATATTGTTGTAATATTATTGTTATTATTGTTGTTGTTGTTGTTGTTGTTGTTACATCATTATCAAAAATCATTATACCTTGAATATCAAGCACACAAAAATGATGCAGTAGCGAATTTTAGACCCAGAGTGCTGATTGGCTGTGGCAGAGTGCTCTCTCGTTTCCTCTGGGATGGTGCGTGGCTGACAGACGGCTGGGTTCACACAGAGACTGGCCAGGCAACAGAAGGAGGAGGGGGATGGATGAATGAAGCTCAGACACAAGGCACAGCTGACTTGATTTCAATAATTAGGCTCATGGCTACCCCATCAATTCCTAGACCTTATGCCGACACCTCCTCCACTCACCACTCATCTCTCACTCTATTTCAGTTCAATATGTTTTATTAATAACAGAAACATGGTTGCTCGGGTAATCAGGACAGGTACTGGATTCATAATGTTTGTTGTTAGTGAAGTCATGTAGTGAAGACTTCATTCTTAAAAGGATGAAGGAATTTGCTTGTATTTGCACATGCATACACTATCATTTTAATTAAACTAATCAAATGTAAATAATGTAAATAATTTTAGATATGAGGGTGAGCGTGGGTCATTTTAAGAATTTAGAATATATTATTTAGAATATATTTAGAATATATTAGTAAATTTAAAATATTTACAAAGTCTTCTTTAATTATTTTATTGCTGTTCAGTGTATTTTTTTATTACCATTAAGCAAATTTTAGCTTTTGTTTTATAAAGTGAGGAGCTGAGAGTTTAATTACAATCTGAGCAAACGCAACAGTTAGAACAACAGTTCATGTGTTTTTTTACCCTGTCATGAACCCCCTCTGTCCTCCCCTTCATCTTTATCACTTTCTTCATCCTCCTCTTTTCTTATTCCTATTCCAATGTCACTCACCTCCTTTACCGTCTCATGATTAGTCATTAGCTCCCTTTTTGTTTGCCCTGCCATATTTTGAAATGCTTCTTGCTCGTGCGTTTTTTCTCCAGCTCTAATCAGCCCATGTCTCACCCCTTTCTCCTCCGTCTTTCACGGAGCTCACACGCCTGCTCCTCCTGTATGCTTTACTCTGCCCCTATCATCCTTGATCCTGTCTCACTCTGTCTCATTATCTCACTTCTCTCTCCCTCCACCCCCCTCCACGCTCTACACCCTCCTCCACGCTCTCAATCCTCAGCTCTCTGCCTCCAGATACATTATGCAGATTAAACATTGCACAGCCACACAGCAGAGTATCTATGACTACAGCACTTTGTTTTCCTAAATAATTAACAAGGCTGGTGTTGATTTACCATCTAATGTAATACTTCCACATCCTTCTAAAGAAGAGATAGACATCTGGCTCCTGCCTACGCCTTGATGGGCCCCCAGAAGCCTCCGGTGTGAACTTGGAGCATTAAAATTTAAAACAATGCATAGGCACTGACCACAGCACAGCCTTTTTAGCAAACTGAGCAAATTGGGTGGCATTAGACACAGAGAGAGAACCTTCAGCAGCACAGTGATAACACTCCTGTCTCTTTTTAATGAGGTGGTTGTAGGAAAAATAGCTGCAACTGTAATTTGAATGTTTTGTGGGTGTTTTTATTTTTTTGTTACCTCATTTTCTCTGAGGTATTGATTTAAACTCTGGCTCTGTAATTAGCGTCCCTTGGAAGTTGGCATGTCGTTTTAGTTATGTTAATCTGCCCGGATAGTGTGACCCCAACATGTCCGCTGGGGCCTCGCCACAGGTCTTCCACTGCTAAACATGCTACCTGCTACCCAATTACCACAGTCGCTTGAGCCGCAAGCACGCCGCTCCGGTCTTCAGCTCCAACCTCGTAAAGTGGAGAGCTGTTTTTTATGGGAACTAAACAAACACACACAACGGAAAAGGTCCAGTTTAATCATCTTAGACGTGGCTTTGGTGCAGGGTGACAGAAGGAGCTGGCCTGCCACGTTACATTTTCTTATCATCACCTTTCATTCTTCACGTTATTCCCACACTCACATCCAGTTGGACTTTTGTGGCTCTGCCTTTTTGTGAAAGGATGCATTCTAACCACGGCTCAGTGCAGAAAACCCAGTGTTTGTGTAAACTTTGGTTTGTTAAAAAGCTTAATTTTGTGTCATATGAATGACATTGCTGGGAGTTTTTGAATGTAAATTTTAAACTAACTAACAGCAGATTCGACTGTTGGCTTTGCTCCACTCATCTCACCAGAAGCCCACGTGTCTCTCCCCATTTCTTTTCATGCTCTTGAATATCTACTATGTCACACACCCACACGGGGATATTTGTTATAGTGGAATTGGGAGAAAAGAAAATGCCCAAGGCCATTTTTGCCCCTCCTGTTTTGCTTTGGTCTCCTGGCAGTGCCTGAGTGGTCTGAGGAGTGTTGTCTGGGAGGATATGAAGTTTTGAAGTGGCACATTGATTCCGAAGCTTCAAAGACATCCGTTGTAGAGCCACAAAGCCATTACCCGGGCTACCTGGTTGCTCTTAATGCAAATAAGGGCCAGCATTGTTAGACCACATCATAGCAGCCCGCTCTTTCAATTCACTCTCATCAAAAAGCAATGAGTGCATCCAACATCATTATTGAGCATTTGTTTGTGCACGAGCGCTCACGTGTGCACCGCCGCTGGGTTAGAGCGCGAGTGTTTGAGCGGACGTGTGGGATCACGTGACTTGGTGTCCATCTATATGTGTGTGTGTGTATGTGTGTGTGTAGGTGGTGGTGTTGGTGTTGGTGTTGGTAGTGG
>JAOXYF010000008.1:7727372-7737678 GCA_028565775.1 Sternarchorhynchus goeldii
TCTCATCCCATTTCGTGTCGCCGAAACCAGCAGAACATTAAAAAAAAGAGTGTCACTGAACTGGCAACACTTCAGTTCACTCACCCTGAACCACATAAATATCTGATCACTCAAGAGTAAACATGAGTAAGGCTGCCAAAAGCAATGACGTGAGCAAACCGTGCGCAAAAGAGAGAAGGACACGGAAAGATCGAGTGATGAGGATGTTGACAATTCATTTATTTCTTTTTGGGGTGGAATCAAACCTAATAAGTCAGCATTATTATGCAGTTCTGTTTCCACAAACAGCTCCCTGGAGCTGCTCTCACACACACGCTCAGGATGAGTGTTGAGGTGGAGAGGAGAGCCGGCAGGGAGACGTGTGTGATGTGATGGGAGAGCAGCTCACCTTAGCTTATTTCTGTCCAGCTGGGGGACATGTTGCTGTGCTGTGGTGGTCTCACACATTCGGATAGGTGACATGTCCTATGTAATGATCCAACCAACTCCACTGGTCTGCAGGTTTTTCAAAAACTGCCATGATTTCATGCATTTACCAGTATGCATGCTTTTTTTGTGTGGGGTGGGGTGGTATCTAATTCGAAGCTAGTTCAGCTGCTGAGATTGTGGCATTTAGGAATTTGTCACGTTTGGAAGTTCTACTCGCCCACACTCGCCTACACATGGAGACGCACACACACACACACACACACACACATACACACACGCACACACACACGCACACACACACTTATACAGACATAGTGCGGCATAATTTAGCTACACATACATACTCATGCACACACACACACACACACACACACACACACAAACACACTGACACACACACAAAGCATCAGCGCTATGTTTACACAAAGACATTTCTTTCTACATGGCTCACGCTGAGTGCTGACAGTTGAGCAGGCTTTTCTTCCATGGAGCAGATCTTAGTTCATGTGAAGTACAGACATAAACACACACTCCCCACACACTCACACACACACACACACACACACACACACACACTCACACACACACGTGTTAGTTGAATAATGAGGCTGTTTCCCAGGGTTAGAGCAGGGCACAGGGGAGAGATGTAGCTTGGTTCGTGGCCCCTGGTTCAGTTTGGACCTTTCCCTCAGCACTCGAGTTCTCTTATCCCTCCTCTCCCTCAGCCAGTGAGTTCTCTTACCCCTCCTCTCTGTTATGCCCTCAAGTTCTCTGACCCTTCCTCTCCGTTATGCCTTCAAGTTCTCTTACCCCTCCTCACCCTGTGCTCTAGAGTTCTCGTACCCCTCCTCTCTGCCATGCCCTCGAGTTCTCTTACCCTTCCTCCCCACCCTGTGTCAGAGCTGCACGCCACACGGCATGAGGTCAATTCCTGGGTCAGTTTATGAGCAGAAGATTCAAACAGCCTGGAACAGCCCTGTCGCCTTTAAGCTCCCTGGACATAAATATCTGGTGCCGTGCAATAATTTTGCTTTGTCACTATTGACAGATGGATAGCAGGATGTGATTGGCTGAGCCTCTCGATGACAGCCAGCCAACCACGATTGATAGACAACAGCAACACAGAGCTTTCCTGGGGAGAAAGGTATATGTCATGTGTCCACGGAGAGCTGGTGCCTGTTATATCAAGGCTTCTGAAGGCTGGCACACTTCATTCTTTGTGTGTGTGTTTTCTCCACACAAATGAGTTGTACTGAACAAGTGTTTTAAATAGTTTTTTGTCCTGTTCATGTACTGTACATTAGAGGTACTCGTGTCCACGGCTACTGAAACACTGAAACCCACTGGGGTGGCAGATTTTCTAAACAACCTCTTCCATTTTTAATAACTAGCAAATAATTTGCATGAGAGAGCACCCAATTTGCATAGCTAGCCTTAGTGTACAAAGCTTGTGCACATGCAGATGCACACACACAGTCACAGAGTTATTTAAAAATGTAAAAACAAACTGAGAGGTAGAGGCAGAGAATGCTGGCTTAATCTGACTTGTTATATATCTTTCCTGCTCCATCCCTTCAGTTACACATTATAGTTCTACTTTCAAGGTTTCTGGAGTGTTTGCCATATGTAACTTATCTAAATATAGTACAGATTCAGTGGAATTTGAGCTTGAAAGAAAATCTAAACACGGTACTCTGTATAGTCACTAGATAAACATATAATGTCAGAGTTTGCTATACTGAGGTAGCAGGGCTCATATGCATTGACATAACATGACAGTCTGTGAGTGCTGGCATGGCATGAACATGAATACTCAGATCTGATTTTGCTTGTTTGTTTACAATCAAGGTGTTTATAGAAAGGGCAGAAAGGAGAAGAGTGGTGGGTGAGGAAGTGTTCTCCATGCCAAGTGAAGAACGCTTATGCTGAAGGTCGGGGAACTTGGCCAGTCGGTCTGGGGTTTGGAGACAGAGAGCAGAGAGCAGGGTTCAGGCGAGCTGGCAGTCCAAAGTCTTAGTCTGAGGAATCTGTGAAGAGACAGAGACAGAGAGAGAGAGAGAGAGAGGGAGAAAGACTGCGAGAGTGTTAGGCTGCAAGAGAATCTCAGATGCTCTCTGACTCTCTCGCACCCACCCCAGGCAAATTGGTCTGTGTTTTCTGTGTTTGGCACATATAGTACTGGAGAGCATGGTGTTGCTCAGCCATCAACACTGAAGTCCTTTTTTCTGCTGGTTTGACTTTATGTGTGTAGCTGTCCACCACCGTGGTGCTGAACTCCCATGGACAGACCTTCAGCAATGTCCTGAGGTGGGTTTAGGAGGGGCTGGGGGGGCTCAGGTGAGGCTGGGTGATTACAGCGGAGGGGCAAAGGAGCATGGTGGCAGTCCAAAGTATGCCTGGCATCAGAGTAGGAAATATTCACAGAATAAAAGACAAGGGAATACAATAAACTAGAACAATATATGAGCGAGTTTTTCAAATGTCTTATGTGCAAAAAATAGTGTACAGCAGTACTGCATGGCATTGCAAATGTGTAAACAGTTGTGGAGGGGCACCTTGCAAGATATTAAAGTTTCACCACCAGGTCTTTCTGTATCAGCATGTCTCACATCTCCAGCTCGTTAGTATGGACTGGTTGAAGTGTTATGGAATGTGATGGATAGGGTATGAATTCTTTGAACACCCTTACCTGTTTACACAGGGGCAAATGGCCAGAGCTGTTTATCACACCACAAGAGTTCCAATAGAGCTGCTCAGTATTCAGAGCTCTTCTTTGTGTGGCAGTATTACAACGAATGACCTTCCACAGGAAGTTCACCATTCCATGCAGCAGCTCTCTGTTTGGAGCACAAGTGTTACTGTGCTATACACTTGTTCCATATGGTTAAGTGTTAGCATGCTATAGACCTATCATCATCAGCTCACTTATATACAGTTTCTCTTTATAATTGCTCTTGCTATGTCTTAATCATAACTGTAGGGTTTTTAACAAATTTTAACTTATTTTCAATCTGTTTACAAATCAAATGTGTTGCCAAAGTGTTCTGGGCATTTGATTTCCATACAGTGAGAATTCAGTATATTTTTTTATTTATTCGGTTTGTTTGGATTAAATCTAGCAGTTCTTTCTTGTATGTATTTTTCTTTTCCCCTTCTGTGCTTGACTATATCTCACAGGACTCTACGGGACATGTTGAAGTAGGAGAAATGGCTCTAACATCTTATATTTTTATGATAACTTTACAGGAGAAAGAAACTGTACCTTATGTGGAAACACCTGTTCTATGCCCCCTTTCTGCCTTCATGGCTCTCGTGCAGAGCTGTATCCATGTGAGGGTGTTGGTCCTGGTTCACTCTTGGGACCCGCCACTCTAGTGCTGTGCAGGATTGTGTCTGGCAGACAGGGGTCTCCAGTGCTCTGCTTGATAACACACTGAGCAGGATGGTCTCAAGTCACCACCACTATTGCACAGTTATATGTGCTATTAACAGACCACCACTACAACGCAGCAATATTTCATCTTTAAGGGGACCAGCGCTGGGAGCTTTCCTTGAATATTATTTGTACTGATGTAGTATACATGAGCTTCTATGAATGTGTTCCTCTTATTCCTCCTACAAATGCCAAATGACCCTCTCATACACATGTACACATGCTAGCATACAAACTCACATGTGTACATACAATACACACACACACAGGCACAACAGGAACACATGTGTATATGCACATACAAGTGCGCACACACACACACACACACACACACACAGGCACAACAGGAACACGTGTATATGCACATACAAGTGCACACACACACACACACACACACACACACTCAACATAAAGACATAAAAAGAGATATAAAACAAAGCACATGAACACATGCAGTAAGGGCCCATTCCTAGCAGGTAGGGGAAGAAAGCATGGAGCCCCACTTATGTCTTATAGGGAAATATTGGCTTTTTTTTCTTGTTTATTGTTGGCCAGTCCCTCAGCTGCAGCCCTGGGCTCTGCGCTCTTTAATAATGCATTCCTAAGATGTCCACATTGAGAGAAAAGAACGTCATTTGGTTACAGGCAGCACTGAGCAAGGCCTTTGCAGTCTAACCTTCTTGTTCTGTCCCCTGAGTATGTTTCAGCCCACGTTTGTTTGAATAAATTCTATTCACTGGACACGTGTGTGTGTGTCTGTGTGTGTGTGTGTGTGTGTGTTTGTGTGTGTGTCTTTGTGTGCACGTGTGTGGGCTTGTTTATGTTTGTGAGTATATGTAAATTAACCATAGAAAGTGTATCTGTATGTCTATATGTGTGTATGCATGCAAGGGTGTCTGTATGTGTGTGACAGAGAGAGTGAGTGAGTGAGAGAGAGAGAGAGAGAGAGAGAGAGAGAGATGGTATGTGAATGTGTGATTGTGTGAGAAAGGAAATATCACCAGGTTCAGGGTGCAGCACTGCGTATTGTAGGAAAAGGTGATTTTTTTTCTAGTAGCATGAGCCACTAGAGCCGAGGTGAATTAACTGAGTGCATCACATCTGAATTAATCATCTTTTTCTATAGAGCGGAAACACCCCCTCTGCACAAAGAGGGAATAGTTATGGCAGTTAAGCTTTTGCTAATGAAGTAATGTGTTTTAGCTTTAGCACCATGGACAGCGTAAATTATGCAAAGCTAATAGCAGGTCATTACAATCCACTCACCTACATGCTAGGAGCTAGAGGAACAGGGCAGGGTGACGCTGTGTGGGTGACTAGCAGCAGTCATGTGATGCTCGAACGCAGTGAAATATGAAGCCCGTGTTCCTCCACCACGTCACGTTCTTCAATCTCTGGCTTTTTCTTTTTTGCTTCAGTATTTTGAAGTGGAACGGTGATCAAAGTCACAGTCACCCATATATTATGCACTAGTGAATGAAAAATACCTGCTTGAGCCGTCCTGAGTCTGTGTGGGAAACGTTTTTACTCCAGACCGTCATCAGCAATGATGACCACCAGTTAACCCTTTCTCTTCTGAAAGACAATGTCAATTACTTAAGCATGTTCAAACAAAGACAATCAGCAGATATGGATGAAACGAACCCCCTCCCGTACACACACACACATACACACACACACACACACGGGTATGCCCGTGTGTGTGTGTGCACTTGTATGTGCATATACACGTGCGGTATGCCACATTAATTGCTACACTGTGTGTCTCCCTATCTCTGGAAAAAATTAAAAACAAGAAACAAGCAGGAGAGGGAAAAGTGAATGGGATTTTCATCATGTGTGTCTTTGTGCCAAGCTCAGCGTTGGCCTTGGCGGTATGAAAACCAAAACAGTCAGGCATTTGAACCTCACTTCTCCTTGAGAGGGCTGGAATGCACCTGTCTCTCGTGTCCACGTCTCCCTGCTCTTTCTGAGGAGCCGAGGGACTGCCTGCTGCTTCAGATTGGTGTGCACTGCTGCGCACTTAGTCTGCACCGTTGCTGTTTGTCACCTGGTGTGGTTAGCGCTTGATAAAGAATTATTGGCCATTCCCTCTCTAATCGCAGTGGCTGCCTTCCCAATAAGGGCTGGTTGCCTGGAACAATGAAGGCCCTGCCGCTTGGATGACTGAGTGATCAACAGGGGGCAGTAGATGGCTGTCTTTGGCATGAAATTCACCATGTCCGATTCCTTTGTCTGCTTTGTATTATAATCCAATAACCAGATAGAGCAGTTTTCTTTTCATTTATCCTGAATATAGATATAATTTGTATGTATTCAGTATCGGAAGAATTGCATTTAAGAACAAAAGAGTGTGCACAGGGAAGGCAGGGTTTAGGCTGAGGGAAAGCTGGCTGTTTTTTGGCTGAAAACACCAGTGTTCTCCACCCAAGCCCTGCAACATCTCAGCACTAGAACTGTCTGATAGCATTTTAACAGAGATGCATCTGACCAGCGTCTCTGCACAGAGCAAATTGTGCTCCAACAAGAAGAAAAACAGAAGCTTGCTGTCTGTGCATGGCATTAATAACACGCTCCCAAATTCATGATGTCGACTGGGAATAATCTTGGATCTTAAGATATGGGTACACCGACTTTTGCTTATACAAATGAGAGAAAGAATAAAACGTCTCCTTTTCAGATCATTTTAGGCCTTCGTAATTGGAAATGTCAGCCTCAGAAGGCAATCCCTTCATGGGATGTTAAAAGGCGTGTTGGCATTAAGCCTTACATCACTCTCAGTGAAATTAGGTACATTTGATCACAGGGAAATTTGTCCATTCCTCCCTCTTCAAAAAGGAATTCTCTCCACTTTTGGCTCTGAAGCGGTTCGTCATTCCACCAGAGCAACAGCCACACGATGCATCTGCCCATAGCAACATGGCAACAGCACAGATGATGCTTTCGTTTCCTATACGGGGATAAAATCAGCCTTTGCATTGTTTTTATGTTTCTTTTTAACAGCCATCTAAGCAGTGTCAGTCAGCGTATGCTGCTTCGGAGAGGGCGGTGTGGAGTGCGAGAGCAGTCATTTTCACCATGGCAGTTTTGTGATTGTGTATTAAGAGTGGTCTCGGGGGAGGCCAGGCCACTCTCCCTGCGGGACACGCAGGACCGGGACTCTGCAGAGCATGTAGCGCCTCAGATCTACCTCAATTAATCCACCATTAGGAGCCTCACATCCACAACTCAGTGCGCTTGGAGAGCGTGTGTGGCTCAAATCTAATTATTCTCTCCCTTCCTCTAAACCAGGGAGAGAGAGAGAGATAGAAAGAGACAGATAGAAAGGGAGAGAGGGAGAGAGAGAGAGAGAGAGAGAAAAAATCGCAGTATTAAAAAAAACCCTATAGCTACAAGGCTGTGGCACTGGATAGATTTCTCTCTCTTTCTCTCCCTCTCTCCCTCTCCCTCTCTCCCTCTCCCTCTCTTTCCACCAGTCACTCACTCAGACCCTCCTCTCTCTCCCCCTCTTCCCTATCTCCCTCACTCCCCTCTCTGTCTCCCTCTCTCACGCACGCCAAACGCACACACTCTCTCTCCTTTCTCTGTCACACTCTCTCGCTCTCTCGCTCTCTCGCTCTCGCTCCCTCTGCCTCGCTCTCTACCGCGCCGCAAGTTCTTCCCGCCGTGTCGCGCAACAACTGCCTCGCGAGTGAGAAGTGCCTTTTTGATCCTCTTTTGTTACGTGTCCCCCTGGCGAGGACGGTGCTCCACGTCCACCTGTACACTCTGGGACTGCCTCGCCACCTCTCCCCCGCCTCCCTCGCTGCGGCTCCCTGCCTGGCTGGAGGGCGTGCGAGAAGCTGTGGGCGCTCTACCTCAGGCACGCCGCTGACGACTCCCTGGCTTTGAGCTCAGCGGTAGGCATCCACCGGACTCTGGAGCTGGGAGGGTAAGTCACTGCACACGTGCAGACGTCTCTCTCCGTCCACCTCTCTGCCGTATCTCACGTCTTTGGCATGCTTGAAAAGGGGAATACAAAATCAAAGGATACAGAATCAAAGGATACAGAATAAAAGTATCTCTATTTAGAGCTTTTGTATACACTTGCTTTATTATTCCATTTTCTGTATTGTGTCTTTCTTTGTTTTTTTTCAATTCTTTTTTCTTTTTTTATAGTGTGATGCATGTTTGTGCACTGCCCAGTTTAGAGAGCTGCTGTCAAGAGTGTTGTGCCATATTACCATATTCATGGGCTCTTTGCAATTAAATTGCAATCAGTAAAGGGTCCTGCCAGAAGTGCTTTTTTTCTGTGAGGTGGAACAGGGCAGCACGGAGCTGGTGTGGAGAGAGGGGAGACGTAGAGAGAGGGGAGACGTGGAGAGAGGGGAGACGTGGAGAGAGGGGAGACGTGGAGAGAGGGGAGGAATACTGATTCATTCAGAGATGTTCAGCAGGCGGGCTGGAAAGCAAAAAAAAAAAAAAATCAGTGGAGATTTTCATCCTTTTTTTTGCCCTGCAATCAGTGTACCACGCAATTCCATCATAGAGACGTTCCAGAGAGGAGGGTGAGAAATCGCCGAAAACCGAAGGAGGAAAAAAATGGTTGGGAGGGAGAAAGTGATTGAGTGAACCCAGAGGAACTTTGCTGAAGACAAACAGAAATAGATCTGCATGGAGACACATTGATTAATTCTCCGAGTTGGTGAAGGGAGGAGAATCCCTGACTGGTGTGTTGAGTTGGAGAGTGTGTGATGTCTCTGAGGTGGAGAGAGTGCCCTACGGCTATAATGCTGGGTGAGTGTGCCCTGTGTGTGCATGTGTGTGTGTGTGTGTGTGTGTGCGTGTGTGTGTGAGAGAGAGGTGCGTCCCGTTGTTCAGCCGCCTGGGGGCTGTGGGGATGGGGCAGACTGGAGCAGAAGGCTCTTCCAGCGTCGGGATACTCCAGTCCTGCTTTTGTTGTGTTGAGGGCTTCAGTCCAGCTCCTCTCTCTCCCTCTCTCTCCTCTCTCCCTCTCTCTCTCCCTCTTTTCTCTCCCTCTCTCCATCTGCCTCCATCTCTCCTCTACCTTTCCTAACCTTTTTTATTATACCTGTTTCTGTTGGGATGTAATAGTGTAAGCTTGCTGTCATTTACTTTCTAGCCTGGGCTTTCCTTTTAGCATATTGGGTTATTAGCTTTAATACATATGGGGTTATTAGCTTTAATATATGTCTGTTGTCTTCTGGGTATTGATGGTTTACCAGGAGTTTTCTGATGGTCTAAACACTGCTTCATCAGCTGGTCGATGTTGTCAGCTTAATCCCTCTTGCTGACAAAAATAATGTGGACAGGAAATTAGTTGTATGTTTTATCATCTGCTTCTCAAAGGTATGTAAACCAGTTTAGGTTATTTACCCTTAGAAATTCACTCTCCAAAAATGGAAAGGTCACTTGCACCATTTAGATGTTTTTATGTATTTTGTAGTTATACTTATCGTTTAATGTATGCTTCAAAACGTTTGAATAGAATAAGAAAGATGTGCAGCATGTTTTCAGTAAAACTGTGAAATGCTTAATTCAAGTGGGAAACTGTAAAACTGTAAAACAGTTTAGAAAAATTACAAACAAAATAAACAGAACAGAATAAATGATGACAAAAATGAAGGCACTAAAATGTCTGAATACCGAATCAGGCGTATTGATTAAAAAATAAATCAATGAAAAGGGACATGTTATTTATATTCATGTGAGCAGATCATCTAAACTAGAAATGTTTTCTATTTACTGCTTCAAATACCTTATATTATTTATTTGATCTTTGAGCTCAAAAATATTTTAACACTAATAGCAAAATGTCACTTATTCTGTACAATGTCTTGACAAAAATAATTTTGACAAATGATTTTCCAAATTCACAAAAGCATTTTGTCAATGTGTTTGAGAATATACAATGTGTATTATTTAATGTGTCATTATAACACACCTATTGTTTTTGCTTATTGTCATGTACAATCTGTTATAAAATATATATTTGCATTGAAAAAAATTCTTAGCAAAAATGACATTTGACATTTGACATTTGACCTTTTCCCTCCCTTTTCTGTTGAATTGGTGTGAAGTGCGGGGGGTTTGATATGCTTCACTACAATCCCCCTCTCAACACCAAATTCTCCCTGTAGTGCAAAAAGACTATTTGTCTCTGTTATTTCCCTCTTTCTTTTAAGTAGAGGACATGGTGCAGGGATGTTGGGGTGGACAGCTCCGATGTGTAGGCAGGCTTGAAAGGCCTTGAGCGTCTCACTGAACCCCCTGCTGTTTGTTCTTCAGGAGGGCTTGACACAGTGGGATATTGTGTGCGGCGTGGAGATGGGAGCCGACACATGCAGTGGCCCCGGTGGAGCCCAGCCTGAGCCAGGACCTCAGCGGCTCGTCCACCCAGGTAGGCGCAGGCTTAAGAGTGGGTGCAAACCCCCCTCCATCCCC
>JAOXYF010000008.1:7767170-7777329 GCA_028565775.1 Sternarchorhynchus goeldii
CGTTACACACTCCCCCCCACCCCACCCTTTCTCTCTCTCTTTCTCTCTCTCTCTCTCTCTCACACACACACACACACTTTCTTTATTATTCTATTTTCTCTCTCTCTCTCTCTGTAGAGTATCCTGACCCTAAACCCAAGGGTGAAGAGCCATGCTGGTCTCTACTCTACTGCAGCCAAGAAAGCTGAGAAGAAACACTGGAAGAGAAATTCAGAGAAGGGCTGCGATGTGAGTGTGTCCTCTCACCTCCCACCTTTCAGTCTATAGCACGGCCGAGCGCACCGACGCTTGCTCCGGCTCACGCGCGGACGGGCCAATCAGGAGCTGCGGAACGTGGACTTTGTAGTGCTTCCAAATGTAGAGTGTTTGTTTTCTTAGCGCCGGACCCTGTCTGAGGTTAGGGGATTGTTTTTTAGTTCACTACTGCATCACTGCACCGCATCACAATCATACTAAACTTTGCAGAATTTAAACACATACTGTATACACACAAACACACATGTGCAAAGCACACACTCACACATATGCTGTAATATTGTAATTTTCCTGATATACAGAACAATAGCTATACAATTGAAACGTTTAAATTTATGAACAGATGAACAAAGAATGTCTCAGTAAGAGAAACAACCAGCACAGACTGTGAGCTACAGACATCTTGCATACACACATGCATGTACACACACACACACTCAAACACAATTATCTTAGGATTCCAGGCACATGCTGTCAAAGTCTCAGGAATATCTCCCAAGACCAGTGTGCGGCTGGAGTGCTTGGATTTTGGCAGGTGGCCAGAGTGCTCATCTGTCCTTTAAGGCGACTGAGACTTCAGCTTGTTTGATGTAGACACAAAACAAGATGGAGGTATTTTGTAGGAGAGATTATTTTCTCCCAACTGATTGCACTGTTGCTAAGTAAAACTGCTTAATTCTCCAGTCTAATCAATGGACATGGATCAGGCGCCTGATTTCATTCAGAATGTAGGCTTTAATTCAGAATGTAGGCTTTAATTCAGAATGTAGGCTTTTCTGTAGATTTAATAGTGAATTTACAGCAGCAGGTGCGAGTCGCTCAGAGGCTCCGCCCCCTCTCGTAGTGTCACATGCAGCGGTCCTCTTTTGTCTTGCCTGTGTATTGATGTGGACTACTGTAACAGGGAGGGGAAAGAGAGTTCAGATGCAGAATGGCTTGTGTGTGTACATGCAGTGAGACAGAGCTTATTGCTCATGGACTGTGATTTTTCATGCTATGCATTTTTCAGCGTCGATTCACCAATACAACCAGCAAGTGCTTGATCAGAATGCTGTGTGTTGAGCTGGTGATGATAACACACTTTCCCTGTATTGATCGAACCACGGCAGATTTATCCTCTTCGTAAAGAAAAGGCAATGACCGTTTTAGTGATCCTTAAAATAAGTTTAGTTGGGCCCAGAAGCATCGTCATAATTGTTCACTGGAATCTCTCAGCTGCTGAAGGCCCTGTAAACTTTATTTTATAGGGAATCTATGAACAGTGAATGTCCATAGATTCCAAATGAGTTCTTGAGAAATATGGTGGCTCTAGCTAGCTGTTATCTTCGCCTGTCAGGACCCCAGTTGCTAAGGCTTTTTCACTCATCTCGTCTCTCCGTGTCGTCAGTGAGGTCATTCCGTAACGTTTCCCCGCAGGCGTCATCCCTTACAGAGGCCAGTTTGAGCTGAAGCTATTAGCTCACCACAGGCTCACTAATATTTGTTTTTCTGCTTGAATAGGACAGGTTGGAGCTGGAGATAATCTACCAAACACAAACAGGTACAACTTTTACAGCAGGAGGTGAGATGGGGAGAGCCGCCATACTTGAAGTGCCCTTGTTTTTGAAGATAACGCGGCTGTTTACTGATGGGTTGGTTTTAATAATCTGCCTGTATGGTCTAATCCAATTTAATGAGTCTCCAGATTGCATTATGATCCCTGGGCTGTGAGTGAAGGGCAGGTATGTTTGCGAAATGCAGCAGCTAAAATGTTTCTACCTCCTGCTCATGCAACAAAACACAGAGACAGGAAGAAAGAAAGATATGGACGTTAAGCAACTTCTGTGCTTTTAACAGTGACGTTCTCAGCAAGGGCCGCTACAGCTCTCCTGCAGAATCCCTCAGTGGTTTTGTGAGAAGCGCCTCATAGAATAGAATAGAATAGAATAGAATAGAACAGAATAGCCACCATAAAGGCCAAGGGATGAGGGTGTTAGTTCCATAGCATGTGTGTGTGTGTGTGTGTGAGTGAGTGAGTGAGTGTGTGTGTGTGTGTCTGTGTGTGTGTGTGTGTGTGTGTGTGTGAGTGAGTGAGTGTGTGTGTGTGTGTGTGTGTGTGTGTGTGAGTGTGTGTGTGTGTGTGTGTGTGTGTGTGAGTGAGTGTGTGTGTGTGTGTGTGTGTGTGTGTGTGTGTTTGTGTGTGTGCCTGTGTGTGCATCTGTGGTTGGCATTTACCCTTACTCTTAAATGTAATTTTTATGTTCATTAAATAACTAAATTACAGGTAAATTATAGCAAATATGGCAACATTTGGTTTATATGATATTGAATTTTAATTTACATTAATTAAGGCTCTTTGAGGGTCTCAAATTGTAGAATATGCAAAACTGAGCCTGATACAGGTGGTCTGGTGGAGGATTTCCACGTGTTGTTAGTTACTGTTAGCAGGTCCCTCTGATGATGTGCAGTGGCAGCACCAGTAACCAACAGCTTCTCTGAATGTCTACAGCCTCGTCCCCTCGTAGAGCATCATGAGTGTGGCTCTGTCTCTGAATGTCCACAGCCTCGTCCCCTCGTAGAGCATCATGAGTGTGGCTCTGTCTCTGAATGTCCACAGCCTCGTCCCCTCGTAGAGCATCATGAGTGTGGCTCTGTCTCTGAATGTCCACAGCCTTGTCCCCTCGTAGAGCATCAAGAGTGTGGCTCTGTCTCTCTCCCATCATACATGACCTGGGTAATTAGTGCCATGTTAAGTTTCCAGGTGGTTAGAGGTAAATAATCGCTCTGCTTGCCCTCCGGTACCTGCAATCCCCTGCCTGCCCCCTGTTAAACATAACCACCTGGCATCTCGCCCTGCTCGCCTCTCATAGAGAGTCATGGGCGTCACCAGGTTTATGTGCCACTGTTGAAAGGAAATAGATGAAATGAAGAGCAAACACTCCACTCCATCACTCTCAGATCACGGCAAATGTATCATGCCTCTAGTAGGCCAGGGATCAGAAGATAGATTGCTCATTACATCATTTGAATGTTGGAAAGGGGAGAAGATTAATTTTTTCCCTTAGAATATACTTAGGCGTCAGAAGGAAGTCTGTCTCACTTTATTCATTATGACAATTGTGAAGGTAGTTGTCAAGTTGGTGCAATGATTTTAAAGTGATGTATTGTTAAGTCATAATGTGCCATCCAGCTTCCAACTGCCCTCAGGACAACACACAGATCCAACAGGGGGCGATGTAGACAGCAACAGTCAGTTAATTGTATTCACCAGGTAAAGTGGTGAATGAAACAGTGGGTAAACAAATGGAATACTTACCTTTTACCACCTGGCACTTTTACATGCCGCTGATCAACCTGGCCATCGATTGCTTTTGCCTGATCAAATGCCAGCCTAATACTTTGCACAGGATTGGGGGGTGGGGGGGTGGGGGGCAGGGTTTATGAGATAGGGTAGTGTAGGGAGGCTAAAGATCGATGGGCTTTATCAGCTGGAACACACAGACAGTCGTCACCCCACCACCCATAATCCCACAGCTCTCCCCTCTCTCCTCCCCTCTCACAGGATTTAGCAGCAGTTCTAAGGATTACACCCAGC
This sequence comes from Sternarchorhynchus goeldii, assembly GCA_028565775.1. Lineage (NCBI taxonomy): Eukaryota > Metazoa > Chordata > Actinopteri > Gymnotiformes > Apteronotidae > Sternarchorhynchus > Sternarchorhynchus goeldii. Next base: position 7,771,000 of record JAOXYF010000008.1, read on the forward strand.
ATCCTGGTGGAGAGGAGGAAGATTACATGAATAATGTTGGGGTTTGATGTTAATAGAAACCCCTAATAAGTCTTTTTTTTCCTCTCAGCACATTTCCATGCTTCTTAATGTACAAAGGAAATACATGAAGGGCTTTTTAAAGCCTGCTCAGCTAGCAGTGTGTGGTACCGCAAGGCCCCCAATAATCTGAGGAGCTTTTGCTCATAATGGCTGATTGTATTGGATTATGAGCTTTTATTTAGAAGTTCTTATACAGAACCAAGCTTGAATGTTTTTTGGGTGTTTTATTCCACAGTAGTTAGTGAACACAACTTTAGGGGTCAGTGCTGCCTGAAACCTTTTCAACGCCATACAACATGCAGGCCACATGTTCCTGTTTGCTTTCTTATTCAGTGTGCTTCCTTCAAATCAGCCTGTGTGAATCTTTGAAAAAGTGTTTGTTTTCATGTTGTAGCCGGTCCAGGGTTCTGGACGGTGTTGATATTCAGGGCATGGGGATGAGCAGAATCACATGCATTAGCTGAAACTGCAGGTACATTTTGTCCCATTTGATCTGCTATATCTCTGCTGCAGGCGTAGCTGCTCAGCACTTGTTGTTTTCGGTTATAAAAACCCACTCTGCCTAACCGTTTTGATGTCTTTCTATATTCACTATTTTCAGACCGTTTGTTGTATTTGACTGTTTGACTCCTGCCCTTCACGACAGAGGTAACGGATCGGCAGGTTTCGTTTCCTGCCCCTGTGAATCTGATATGTATTAATGCTGTTATCGAATTATTGAATTTATTTCTTTTTTTAAACACTGAAAGCTTTGGTAGCTGGCAGAGGGCATGAGAACGTTCCTCTACCCACGCAGCGTGTTCTCTGAGTATATCCAACACCGCAACATTACCCCTGTCACCCACAAACCCAGACAGTGCAATAATTATCAATTTCCATATCATTGTGTTTTTATTGTTTGAACAACGTGAAACAAAACATTTGTTAATGCCACTCAATTAGATGAAGACATCAGTAGAGGATGCAGGGGGAATTTAATTTAAAAATCACTTACTTGCAGTTTGTAATCATGCAGATTAGATAGCAGTAAGAATTGGTGAGAGCTTTTTTTTTTGGTTGCTAGAATCCAAACAACGCCTGCCGTTGCTTTTCGGGATGTGTTCTGGGAAACAGAGTTACTTTCTCCACACAGCCAACACAGTCAGAAACACTGCTGCAGTGGAAACAGAGTTGCTTTCTCCACACAGCCAACACAGTCAGAAACACTGCTGCAGTGGAAACAGAGTTGCTTTCTCCTCAGTTAACTCCGCAGAGCCAACACAATCAGATACACTGCTGCAATTCATAGCATTTACATCAACAAAATGAAATCCGCTCTACTGTGCTGTGGGTTTCATATATCAGTACCTGAACATCGTAGCTGGTGCATTCATAAAGCAAACAGCTGCCATTTAAAATGATAGGAAATGTAAGCAAGCTGCTGTACTCAACCAAATAGCACTCCATATTAACACAGTTGGTGCTCATAACTCATTATAACATCTGGCTTCCCATCAGTGCAGACATATTGTCAGATGCCACTGGGTATCTGCACTCAGTGGTTTACTATCACACTGGTTTTACACTCAATGCTCGTGTTGTGTGTTTAGTGACCTATAAAGTGCAGTAGGGGCTGTTGACTGTTTGTCAGTGAGGGTTATCAGAGATAATGACTCTTACTCTTGAGAGTGAGAAGTGGATCAGGGTGTGTGTGTAAGTGAGAGTGTGTGTGTGTAAGTGAGAGTGTGTGTGCTCTATGAGAGAGGAACACGGTGTTTATCAGTGCCACTGCGAGGTGAAAGTTGCCTCTCACTAATCACCCGTGTGTCAATACCAGCAGGGTTCTGTCCGGCCCAGCACTTACCTTAGGGGGTCAGGGGCTGGAGAAGCTGATTGCCATGGCAACCGCATGCTGGCCCCTGAAACTCCGACATTTTCTACCATGGCAGAAGTTGATAGGGTCACATTAAATGAAACGTGAAGGCCAGCCTCAGCAAGGACGTGCTGATTTGCATGTGGACAAAAGGAGTGAGGGGGAAAAGATAGTGAAGTGGATTATGTTCAGAGCCTGTGTAATAGCCTCGATCAGCGAAATGCATCAGACAAAACCATCCAAACAAATAACACCACTTCCTCTCTCTCATCCCTTTCTCCGTCTCTCTTTCTTTCTCTCTCTCTGTCTCCCTTTCTCTCTTTTTCTCTCACTCTCTTCCTCAGAGCTGCGTGAAGCTGGAGAACAATTTCGATGACATCAAACACACGACTCTGAGCGAGCGTGGAGCACTTCGGGAAGCCATGAGGTAAGACCAGGTCGCCATGGCAACAGTCACAGATGTGGCTAAGAGGAAGAGCGTATGTGTGTGTGTGTGTGTGTGTGTGGCGGGCGGCGGCGGTGGGAGGAGTCATTCTTCATTACTGGATGAAGAAACGGGTTTCTTTGCCACCGTTGGGTCGGCCTCCACGAGGTGTTTATATGCGAGGGGAGGAATCTTCCCCCAGGGCTGTATGCAGGCTTTGAGGCTTCCTGAGCTATGCACCCTACTGACATGGCGGGCCTTCCACTGGGTTTCAGCTAACTCACATCATCTTCAACAAAGGCCTTTGATTCCCACTGCTCATATGTGTTCTTGCACTGTTATCCTTGAGTATGATGACAACCTTGGTCACTTGCCAGCTGCCAGGACCCAGTCGTGTGTGGGAGAACAGGGAGCAGTAGGGGAGCTCCGTAGAGGTGCCACGCTGAAAGCACGCCTGCCTCGTGCTCTGTGACATCCCACCATAAGCGTGTTCATGATACACTATATAAAATCAAGCACAGAGCCATTTTCCACACACCAACACTGGCGGTGCACCGGCTCAAAGAGCTCGGGAACTTTAAATGAGGCGCTGTTATAAGATGCCAACTTTGCCACATGTCAGTTCATGAAAGTTCTGCCCTTGTAGATCTTTCCTACTCAGCTGTAAGTGCTATTATTGTGAAAGTGTCTAGGAGCGCAGTAACAGCACGGCTACGAAGCTGTAGACAACACAACCTCACAGAGCTAGAGCTGCAGCTCGCCGCATGTAAGAATCACCTCACCTTTGTTGCATCAACCACTACGGAGTTCCAAACGGCGTCTGGAAGCAGCATCAGCCCAGTGCATGGGGAGCTCTGTGAATCGGGCTTCTGTGGCTGCACACAAACCTAAGATCAATAAACACAATGCCAAGTGACGGCTGGCCTGATAAAACACCGGACTCTGGAGTGGGGGGAAGCGTGTTGTCTGGAGCGATTCTTCACTATCTGGCAGTCTGATGGACAATCCTGGGTTTGGTGGATACCATGAGAACGCTGCCGAGCAGAATGCATAGTGCCAGCAGTGAGGTTTGGTGGCAGAGGGATAATGGTCCGGGATCGTCTTTCTGTCGCAGCGTGACTGTTGTCACGTAGCAAGCGGCATAAAGAGAGAGTTTGAGAGTTTTGATGTGGAGGAACTTCAGTGACCTACACAGATCTGTGACGCTAATCTTAACGAACATCCTTTGGATACGGGGGGGGGGGCAACTCCATATCAGTCTTCATGATTTTGGATTATGATGTCCAACAAACTCATTGATGTGTGATGGTCAGATGTCCACATACTTCTGTGTGTGTTCTTTTGGTTTCTGACTTGCTTGCTGGCAATGGGGAATCTGTCAGAGAGTCTTGTCAAAATAGCCAGGGTGTTAAAAATATGAATCCTCATCTCCTTTAATCTCATTGATCCATATCTCAAACGGAAAGAGCGAGTGCTGAGGGGAGACGTAAAAGAAGCCCGGTGTGCATTGGCTGTTGCAAAATCTGCCTTAATCTCCTTAACTTCATTAAAAAAGATTACAGTGAACTGCATGTAAATGAACTTAATTCCTAGTGAAATTTAAATAGCTCAGAGATAAATACATCATCAGGGAGGCACAAACAGCATCAAAATAGCAATTAATTGAATTCTCTTTATGATGAACTGTCTGGTGTTCGGCAGAACTACAAAAGGCTGGGGAAGCTAATTGACCGAATCTATAGCAAAGATTACGGCCGCCGGAACAAGCAGACAAACTTGCGTACGTTCACAAACAGAGGAGCAAAGGCTTGGGTGTGAGGCCTAGATCCACCTCCGTTTGGCATGCAGCTGATTGTAATTCCTCTGTAAATGGCCCCCTGCTGAGCCGAGCAGGCAAATTTGATGAAAGATTCAGCTTTCCTAAATGCTAATAATGTAGAACATCAAAGCACCTGGTGGGCGCGTTTATGCGCATGTGATCATAAGAAGGAGAGGCCTTGGTGTCCTGCTCCTTAGGAATGGGGGGGGGAGCTGACATCTGGTTTCATTATGCAGTATGTCTCACTATGTTTCAGTATGTCTCACTATGTTTCAGTACGTCTCAATAACAAACACAGGGGCGTTTAGGGAGCGGAGAACATTCTGCATAAGTGTCAGTGTGCACCGTTCAGTGACACTGCCGTTAGCCCTGAAGTCCCTGTGTAAGGCAGTATATACACCTATGTAGGTGTTTCTCATCACACTAATGCTATGTAGAGGAAAATGTCATAAACCAGCCACACATGTCAACAATTCTGTAATGTATGCAATTGTGTTTTACCAGTTACGTGTTTTGATGTTAAAAACTGCTGATTGGAATGGAAGAGACGGAGGTTCTGTGTTAAAACCACGTTAAGATGAAGGCTGTAATGTGGTGTTTTCATGGCAGGTGTGGGTGCTCTGTTCTCTTTATTTAGCGGAGGAGATGGACAGAGATGGAGGAGGTTATACCATTCATTTGTGTTTGTTTCAAGTTGTTCTGCCTGTACCAGTGTGGATGGGAGTCTGTGACATGACTTTAATTGCGAGAGTTAACAAGGTTATCTCCACTCTACTGTGCTCACACTGCAGCTCCCATCCTGGGCCCTGGAGCATGAAAATCCATGAACCTTTCATCCAAAAGCAAATGGTAGAGAATAAATTTGGCCAATCACATCAATAACCTCCTGATAAAGGTGGAAAAACGGAGAAAAAAACACTCTTTCTTCTCTCTGTGTCTGTTTCTCTGCCTCTGTGTGTTTTTCTCTCTCATGTCACTGAGGGTTTTTTTAACAGCTAATATATTTTTATTCAAATTCATTTGAAAAACTGGGTTCATTTCCACTGTAGCATTTCTCACTTCTGCATAAGTTAATATGAGGGGTGTTAAATTAATGGTTTATAAACAATAATAGAGTAAACAATGTCATTGAAGCTTAAAACATTTTTAAAAATTCTGTGACTAGGGTGTAAAAATGTCTCTCTGCTATTTGAGTTCCTGACAGCTGGTTCATCGTACAGTTTCCTAAGAGTGTGAGGGGGTCAGATATTCTGCTTCTGGGTTTCACCGAGAACAGATTAACTGTCACATTTACCACATACTGACTCAGTTGCTGCCTTTATATGGTTCCATTATTTTGGGGGGCCTCCTGTAGTACACATGTGGAGCGTGTGCATGACTGTGCAGTTGTTCAGAAGCTCAGATCCTGTGGAAGACTCAGCCTCGGGCAGTGGGAGGCTTACTCAGACTGAAGAGCTGAAGACTCGGGTAGGTATTCCTCGCTGGATTTGCGCGATGTCTCGGGTCCCAGGAAAATTGCGCCATGTTTCTTAAAAAACACAAAGGTCATGATTTTACAAGCAAAGCGCTGTAATTCAAGGCAGTTAGTGCTTAAGTATCACTTATGATAGCAGCCTGTGTATGATAAGCAAATAGTTGACCTATTACAACTATAATTACCCACCATTATGTTGACCAAGCTCATTTACTCTGTCCTCTGAAGTACAGTTTGTTTGTTTGATTGTTTATTTTTTTTTTTACTGCTTTAGCTTGACCTGTTACATGCTAACTCAGATGCTAGCTCTGGAACCATTTTACTGGGCTCGCCTCTGGATGCCAGTTAACCAATGAATGTTGGGCGCTTGAAAGCTGCATGAGTCCAAAATGTCAAATCACGTCTGGGCACAATTTCCTGAACTGCCAACTAAGGGGTAACCTGCTAAATTTCAAATTTCACTGTATTTCAGAGCAAATTGTCTATTACACGGGAAAAGGGTAATTTCACGGTCCGTGACGCGATTTTCACGCCCACAGATTTGGTAGGTCCCCAGCTATGTGGGATATAACACCATGAAGCCCTGCTTCACTGAGTGTGCACTGGGCCCCTACAGTCCCCCAGTAGCTACCGTAGGCTGTAGATGCTATGATGCTACAGGCTCTGAGGTCACAGAGGTCAGCCCCCCACCACCCCACCCC
>JAOXYF010000008.1:7787066-7803609 GCA_028565775.1 Sternarchorhynchus goeldii
GGGGTGGGGGGTGGGGGTTGGGGGTTGGCTTGGCGGAAGCATCATCGGCGAGGAGGCTCGGTTCACCCTACACAGATTTCAGCGGAGATTTGCTTGCTGCCACTGGATGCTCGTTGTGTGCCGTGACTGTTATCAGCGCTGGCAGCTTTTGGCGTAAAGCTCAGGGGTTTTTGAACTGCTATATGTAGAATTTGTTTGATCATCTACCGCCTTGTTTTCTGCCGTGGAATGATTGGAACTACAGGTGGGTTATTCCATGGTGCAGCTTCGAGATAATCAGAGTATCTGTTCTTGTCATTGTCATAGTGAGCTTTATTTAGTTCCATGGTAACTGCTAATTAAATGAAAATGTCAGAGATAGTGTGTGGGCTTGGATTGCTGTCTTTGACCCAGGGCCCTCTGGCACTGCAGCTGAGGAAGCTACAGCCCTAACGAAGGCTGGCTGCTTCTCCACGGCGTGAAGCAGGAACCCTCCAGCACAGGCACTGATACCACTGGTCATTTTCAAGGGAAGCACAGCATGCTATGAAGACTTTGACGTTGTAGTTTTGAAGTGGATGAACTAACAGAATTGTGAAACGTTACAGTCTGTAAGATGAGGTAGTGAAGAGAAATCTGACATTCTGTATTTTGCAATTCTAACTTGAGGTTGGGTGACTGTGCTCACTGGCTTTTTCCCCCTATTCAGACAAGTGAACTGGAGTTCAAGGAAACCCAAAAATGCCGCCACAAAGACAGACAGACCAAATCTTGCCCTTTCAAAGCCCAGGATCTGTTCAGGACATAAATAAGTCCTGAACTGCAGGACAAAGTTACAGGACTTGACAGTGTAAAGTCTTTCTCTGTGGTGTGTAGCACAGCGCTGAGGTTTACCCCTCTGCCATTTGTTCGTGGTTCTGTTGGTGTTTAATGCGCTGAAGGGTGAGGCTTGGCTCAGCTGAAACCTGTGTCCTGAGCTCCCACTGCCCCTGTAAGCAGGAACCAACACAAGAGTTTGTGGAGCTCAAGTTGCTTTACTTCTTAAAGAAAGAAACGACAGAGTAAGAGAGGGGGCTGGTGTCTCCCGTCTCCCACCTCTGTCGTGACTTATTAGACATCTTTGTCCAGGTGGCAGCTCCTCTCTGTTTAAATGAGGGAGGTCAGGCTGGTTCTCCTGATGATAATTAGATCACTCGGATCAGGGTGCTGGCCGGCCCACTCACTGCCTTCTCCTGCTGCCTCTCCGCACTTGCAGATCAAGTCCGTGCCTCGTTTCAATTAGGTGCCAATGCACAGCATCACTGTCTGTAGGTGGCATGGTGAGCTGTCACCCACATGTGCTCAGCAGGAACACATGAGCAGGCGTGGGTGTGGCAGAATAGTGCCCCCCTCCTCCTCACACACACACACACACACACACACACTCCACATACAGTACATGACTTTTAAGACCTGCTGCTATAGGCAGAAGTTAAAACAGTGATTTGAATATATTTGAATATATATACTGTATTGTCTGAACATTGACATTTACACTGACAGGATTTAGCAGTTAGTTAAACCCGCAGTAGTGCATTATGTCCTTATGTGAGTACATTAGTCTACGGCTGCCATTGAGACAGACCTCCTTAATATAGAATTGCCTTAATATGCCTGTGTAGAGTGTAGGATTAGTGAGTAACCAAGGGAAGGTGCTGGGGATCGTTCATGTGGTTCTTGTAGAGGGTGTCGTTAGTATACATTTGAAAAGAATCTTTGCATGTGTCTGCTGTATATATATTTATATATTTTACATTCATTTATTCATTTTACCTTAAATGTGTCTAAAGTATGTTGATTTTTTTTATTGCAATTGTAGGTTACATTGAAAATCGCTTCGTGTCCGAAGCCTCTGTTCTCAGAGGTTGGTCTAGGCTCGCAGCGTCCTGCGCCCGCCAGGGCAGACGTCTAGCCGAGAAAGCGCGCGTGTGTCTTCTTCTCTCTGTGCAGCGTACATGCACGTTAACACGGAGCTGCGTGGGCCACTCCCCGCCCACCACGTGTGATCGCACGCACGCCATCTTCCACCAGGCTCGTCGGGTGCAGTGTGCAGTGCATCGTTTCAATTAGATGATGGGAATTAGAAAGCGAAGATTATGTTTGGAACTGATGCATTGTTTGTTCCACGGCAGCTGCAGTAATAGTGAGGGTATGGCAGGGATTATTAGAAATGCATTGTCATGCAGTACTTTGTGCTTCACAGTTCATGAGATTCATGAATAACTAAATTAATATCACCTATAATGTTGGCTGCTCAGGCATAATATTGCATTAACAATACAAGCCTCTATGTATGGATCTTGATCATCTTATTAAGAAGACAAAGTGTTAGTCTCCTCATTTTACAGCTGTTAATAGATATAGTGCTACAGGCTTCTCATTAAAGGCTGTTTGGATAACTTGCTTTATTCGTTATGGATCTTCCCAGCGATCTTCATTTGATGTTTTCATATAGTTCATGAAATAAATGACTTTGGTTTATTATATGTTGTTTTTAATTCTGCTCAGGCTCTGAAACAACAGCAGAGTAAAATGTGTAAATGCTGCAGTGCTGAATGGGCTGAGTGATGCTCTTTTGTTTCTAAGAGTTCTTCTAATATACTGTTGTATAAACAGAAGCATTTTCAAACAATGCAGTGTCATTGGTCTATATCAGTTAAAAAAGGACATACAAGTGTTGCTCTAACTTTCTGTGTGTTTGTGTGTGTGTGTGTGTGTGTGCGTTTGTGTGTGTGTGTGCATTTGTGTGTGTGTGTGTGTGTGTGTGTGCGCGCGTGTGTGTGTGTGTGTGTGTGTGTGTGTGCAGGTCTTCAGTAAGATGGGTATTCCTCAAGTGAGGAACCCTAATCTTCCACCTCCGGAGGAGATGCCTGACAGCTACCACTCAAAGATCGCTCTGATTGGCTGCGGTCCTGCCAGCATCAGCTGCGCCTCTTTCCTGGCTAGGCTTGGCTATGATAACATCACTATTTTCGAGAAGCAGAAGTACGTCGGTGGACTGAGGTGAGCAGAGTCTCCACTCTCCACCCCCCGTCTGCTGAAAGGCTTCCTGTGCTTCTCTCTCAGCATTCCAGACAGGCTACCTGGTCTGGCACGGTGAAGGGCTTTGTTGATCAGACTGGCCGCGATCGATATGGAGAATGTTGCATAAGGTCAGAATAATTAATGAATGGTCCCTGTAATTGGGAATATTCATCTTTCAAATGCCGAGGTGGAGCGGGGTTATCGGTACCCACCCCCTTGCTGTCCGAGCCAGACGGCTCTGAGCCAGCGCCCTGAGGGCTGCTGGGAAACCTGTGCTGCCCACTTCACCTCCGCAGGGCCGGCAGCCGTGAATGAACAATGAGCAGCTGAAGTTTGACAGCAACATGAGATTCCAAACAGCTAACACATCAAACGGAAAAATGCCCTGTGTGAGCAGAGGAGTTTCGCTCTCGTGCTCTCTCTCTCTCTCTCTCTCTCTCTCTCTCTCTCACTCTTTTGTGCACTGTTTTGTCATTTCCTAGTCTTCTGCTCCTGAGCCTTCCTCATCCTTCCTCTTCCTCTTGTTTTTATCCTCCTCTGTTCCTCGTTTCTTCTCCGATGTTTTCCAGCTCCTCAGAGATCCCTCAGTTCCGTCTGCCCTATGAGGTGGTTCAGTTTGAGTTGGATCTGATGAAAGACCTGGGCGTGAAGGTAATCTCACACACACTCTGTCTGTCCCTCTCTCACACACACAGTGCCTCCCTGTGTGCCTCTTACACTCTACCTGCCTCTCTCTCTACCTCACACACACACACACACACACACACACACACACACTTTCTGACCCTCATCCTTTCTCTTTTCAGCCCCCGTCTCTGACCTTGTCTCTGCCCCTCTCCCCTCCCCCCAGCCGGTCTGTATCTGTAACACCCCCACCCAGTCTGTATTGGTAAGCGCCTCCCACCCTGCGTGTGTCTGTAACACCTCCCCCCATCTCTGCTCCTCTATCTCTCTCCTGCGTAAGGTGACAGGTCTCAGGGAGGATCAGCAGCACAAATGTCAGCCGCATTAATAAAGAACAATTAAAAGCTGCATCAGGGAGGCCGGCGGTGAAGCGCCCTGCTCTGGGTGCCGCTCCTCTGTCTGCCGCCTGAATGCCAGTGTGGTGAGAAAGGGCAATCGATAGTCCTCTTCCTCCTGCACACCTGCCTGGCATGATCTGTGCATGGAGGACACTCCTCCTCAGTCTGTTGTGTGTGTGTGTGTGTGTGTGTGTGTGTGTGTGTGTGTGTGTGTGTGTGGGGTGGGGGGGTGTTGGGAGGTGAGTAGGGCACCCATTAGACACATTTGGATATTCCACGTACCAGTACAAAAACGGTGGGGAGAGGTGGGGTTCAGGCATCCAGTCATTTTGACCGGCCTTGGAAAAGTCAGAAACACTCCCTGCAGTTCCAATCAGATCTGTCGTAGCACTGCGTACAAATGAGTCACAAGGACCTTAATTACCCTCGGTACGTGAGAGGAGGCTGGGTGAAATCTCCCTCTCTCAGCTGCGCTCTGGCTGGTCTGTCCCACAGGTCGTGTGTGAGAGAGGACTTGGGCAGAACGGGATGACCCTGTGCTCGCTGCGGGAGGAGGGCCACAGAGCCGTCTTCATTGGGATAGGTCAGTAGATCGTGGTTCTCTATTTCTTTTCTTCCTATTTTGTTGGTTTAATGCATGTGTTCACACGCCTGTACACACACATATATACACACATGCACACACGTACACACTCAGACACACATACACACACATTTACAAATGCACACGTACGTGCACAAATACACAAAGTAAGAATGTGAGACTGCAGAAAGCCTTTTGTGCACACACACACACACACATACACAGGCACACCCACATAAAAACACACACACACAGACACACACACAGACGCATACACACAAACACACACAGACACACTTGCACACACACACAGAGACACACACATACACAGTAAGAATGCGAGACTGCAGAAAACCTTTTGTGCACACACACACACACACACACACACACACGCACACACACACAAGCACACGCACACACACACAGTTTGCCGACCAGGCGGCCCGTTCCTCCCATAACAGCTCCAGACGATTTGCTCCACAATAGGTGCTCCCTCAGAGCTCAGCCTCCGCCAGGAACCCCATTTGCTTCTCATTTTCCGTGCCGAGTCGCTGTGTCCTGCCAGGCTAAGCTAACGGAGCACGCTGGGGCGGCCTGCTGGGTCTCAGCAGTGGACGTCTCGCTCGGCTGCCAGGCACCTCGCCCCTGCCCCTCCCCCGCAGGACTATTCACCCCTTTCACTTGTTGACCTGAATGCTCTCAGGCTTCATGCCCTTATCAGCTGTGCTCAGTCATAACATCCTGCCCTGTTCTGTATATAAGTAGCACACCTGCTGCAAATGGCCTCATACTGCTAGCATCCCTCTTTTCTCCCTATTCTCATGTGGTTCTTTTTTGTTGACGGTCAGAGCCGCGCGTTACATTATACACGGCCTGGTATTCTGGATCGGTTTCTGATTATCATATTGCTCTCAAAGTTCACACGTGAGTTGAGCTCTGCAGCCTGGGGCTTCAGCACAAGCACACTCGCATCACTGAGACCAGCGCTCGCGTCTATGACACCAGCGCTCGCGTCTCTGAGACCAGCGCTCGCGTCGCTGAGACCAGCGCTCGCGTCGCTGAGACCAGCGCTCGCACCTCTGACACCAGCGCTCGCGTCTCTGAGACCAGCGCTCGCGTCGCTGAGACCAGCGCTCGCACCTCTGACACCAGTGCTCGCGTCTCTGAGACCAGCGCTCGCGTCGCTGAGACCAGCGCTCGCGTCTCTGAGACCAGCGCTTGCGTCTCTGAGACCAGCGCTTGCGTCTTGATGTCATACATCTCCTTATATGTATGTCATCAAATTTGCTTTTACGCATTGAAATGCATCAGTGAGTTTGTCCTTTAAATTACGATGCATTTCAAATTCTATTGCCCACATCTAAAAATATGGGAAAATACTTAGCAGTTTATTTAGGTTTGTATAGTAAAAGTCCTGCTGTCATATATTGATCTTAGAACTTCAAATGTTCCCTGAATCTGTCTCTTTGTTTGTCTTTTGTACTGAATTGACAAAAAAGAAGGTATAATTCATTGTGTCAAAACGCTCCAAGACTTTTGATACTGGCTCTCTAATTACGGTGACTCGTTTATGTGAGCCGTTTGGGATTTCTCTTTACAAAGGGATGTAAAGGAATTTCAATTCCCAGAGAAAATGAAAGCGTGGGATGTTTGCAATTAATTTCTGTGATTTCACACTAGGCCTTTACAGGCTTTTAAAATGTCATCCCCAGTCATGATTGACATGCAAATCTCTTTTTGGCACTGGGCTAAATGGGAGGCGGCTTGAGGCAGACGATAAGGGCCATTGTTTCTGGGCTGTAGGTTTAAGAAGCTGACTCAGACGTTCGCTTGCTTTAACGATGAGGTTAACCCTTTAGCTGCGCTGTATTCAATTTCTGCAGAGTCTCACATCATCTTTGCACTCACTGAAGTTCAAACATTGAACCTGGCATGATCTGGTTGAAACGAATTGTACAGAATACCGATATAAAAGGAATAATACAGATGTAACACATGCACCTACAAAAGGCAAAGCCATTTTGAACAGGAGCAGGTTCAGCTAAATTGGCCACTCTTCTCTCCCTTTCTTTCCTGAAAGTATAAGGTTAAAATTGGTCCATTCCGTTCCTGTCTGTTAGTTGGATAGCTTCCGGTATGAAGGCGACTCTGTCTGCTGGCTGCACAACTCAGAGAACCTCATGTGTGTGCGAGGGGGAAGGAGAAAGAATATGACTTCTGCCACCTGATATAACACAGGCTTGTGTCTCAGTCCACTGCTCATAAAAGGAGACACAGTCCCTAAAGGGCAAAGTACTGATCTGAGAACAGACATGTACTCTGGCTTGGAGGTGGTTCTTGTTCTTAGCAACGTGAAATGTGAATGATTGAAGAGTGTGGAATAGAAACCAGAGATTATAGTACAGGATGTAAGAACACTGAACACTTTAACTCTTTTGGGCTTTTAATGTATTTGCTTCTCTTTAAATATATTTCCTCAAATGTTAGTCTATCACTAAACATTGTTTGAGGTATACATGTACTAAGATATGTATACTGGTTATCTTTCTACCGCATATTATAAATAACTGCTGGATACATCCATCATGAACTGTAGTAATCAGTGTACCATTACTGAAGAGCTGTCCATGGTCCTGATCACAGCCTGGCAGAAATGAAAGACAGTAAAGACAGAACCACTAACAAACTTAGATACAGTGATACCGTTAACCTGTTCAACAGGATGATAACAGTATATATGCTAGAGTTGCTATATATATTCAACTTACTTGCTTTATATTATATATATATTCTATATATATAAAGAGGGAGAGAGATATCTTTGACATTTTGAACAGAGCTTTGTAAAGAATTCTTAAAGACACTGCATTAAAGGCAAGACATTGGTAAAAAAAAAATTTTTTTTAAAAATCTGTGAGATAAAACTGCAGCAGGAGGGAGAGGAACAGATCGATGTACAAAGGCACATCCAAAACAGGGCAGTACTGAATACATCAGAGTTTGAGATAAACAGAACTAATGAAAGCTCGTTGATTCAAAAAGCTGGACAATCAATAGTGTTTTCCACAGTGATTACTACCTCTTTGCAATTAGTTAATATGAAGTTTCATGTTATATATTATGCAAAGCCTTCACAGTTTCACCTGAAAAATTATGCCTTGAAAATCTTTGAAATCTGAACTGAAAGGATGTGAGTCATGGTCGTTTTGTATCCATCAAAAAGCAGAAATGCACTGACATTGATTAGCTGTGGATGGAAAAAAGCCATTTTCTGAGTTCTGTTCTCTTTGGGACTGTTCCATTTATACTGAAACCAAGGTTAATGAATATGCCAGAAATAGGGTGTTTATTGCCTGGGAGATCTTTATTTATGTTAAATCTTAATGCACTTAGTGTGTTTCCGCATTACTTAACACCATAGCCTTTGATTCCTTGTTCATCTTAGTGCAGTTCATAAGGGTGAGCAGGTTCACGCACTGCTCACTGGATGAAAGCCAGAGTAGGCTGAAGGTAGCAGAGGCTCCGCCCACCAGCACCGCCTCTTTCTTTTTGATGCTTACCGATAATGCATGATTAACGAGCGCAAGCCCGCTCGCTAGTGAAGCTTCTCCAACAGATGATTTATTGTTTTGGATTTTTCATAAAGGGAGAGGCCGGAGCCCATGGCCGCTTTCAGGCGGCTCCGGGCGGCTCCGTGTGGGAATCAGAGCCCTGGTGGAACGGCATCCAGCTCGGGACAAATGGAGATGCATTGCATTCAAAGCGAGTTGTCACAGACTGGCGTGCATCCTCTTAAATCCGCTTTGTCAAGGCGCTTTGCTGACATTCCCTCTGTTTTCTCCTCAGTTTTTCCCCCCCACAGTGAATGAAATGACTGGAAAGTCTAATGTGCCATAGCTTTGGGAATCTTCTTCACTGGCGTAAACAGGGTGCTTAGAGGTAGTCAGCCTTGGGCTAGTTGCAGGTTTGTCTGTGTTATTCATATGCTGCTGGCCATTTTTATGTATGAGAAAGTGTTCGAAGATTTGCAGCACCTTGCTCTTCTTTTAATAAATCTGTCAGAGGAACAGTGCCAGTCGCCAGGTCCAAGTCCTCAGCATTTAAAGTGCGAGATTCTCACCACTCAAGGACAGGAGTGTACGCGTGTTATTTTGAAGAGCCTTATAACACAACTCATTATTTGAAACTAATTTGTTCCAAAATCTACAATCAGGTTCATTAACTGCTTTATAGCTGAACAGTTATATTGTGCCGGAATCTGACGTTTAAGAAAGTGGCAGGGTTTTCTCGGCCCCCCATATTAACTGTATAAGAAATGTCCTTTAGTGCTCCTACTGAACTCCTAAGTCCTTTAGTGCTCCTATTGTGTCAGGAGCACAGGCAGCCAGGCATCACACACACTCTGTCTTCTCGCTTTGTTTAAAAAGCCTGTTTAAGAAGCGCGTGTGTAAGTCAGTGTACAGACATGTTCTGCTCGTATGTGCTGGGCACTTGTGTACATAGGATGTGCCACAACTCCTGTTCTACAGTGGTAATAACATTTATGTTTCTTCTGTGTTTGGGCAATGATAAGCGGTGGAGTTTTGCTCGCAGACATTTAATATGGCAGTTGTCCAGTCTATGTCACCCCTAACAGAGCTGGCAGGGTGATTATGCGTTTGATAAGTGATTCTCCTTCAGAACAGAAAGGCGGGTTTGGCTTGGTGTGACTAACTTTGAAACACTCGCTAATTACTGCGTTATTGATGATGGCAAAGCTGCAGTTTTATCCTGATGAAATGTGCCTACCTAATTACTGTATGATGTAATGACTAGTTTTATTAATAACGAGTGGAACTTTCTTAATCGTAGGGTTTGCTTTCATCTTGCAAAAAAATCATGACATCCATGTTTTTTAAGCCAAAAAGAATGGATAAATTAAGAATGTGATCCCTAACAAGGTGTGTGGGTGGAGAGCTTCATCAGGATGCCCTGCGCTGCCAGGATACGTACAAATTGGGCAAAAAGGGCCTGAGTAGAGGATTAGAGACAGTCAGATCCATTAAAGCATGCTGTAATGTTGAATTTTGCCAGGGTAGTTTTTTGAAATCAAATGAACACTGAAGTGTATGCAGTGAAAGCTAATTGATTTTGACAGAAGCTGCATCTGTCTTCCCTCACTCAATCACTTAAGCAGGACAGGATGTGAGCCTGAGGGTTTCTCTCCACAGCTCATGTTTCTTTGCTCAAGAAATTTCCGATTCTTTGCAAAAGACTCTGTAATCATATTTGAAACGAATTTGTATCAGGTAATAATCTGTAGTTGCTGCTTTTAAACTCCACCTAAATAAATGTTCCATCCAGTGCCAGAGCTTCAGGCACACTCTCACTAACATCTCCTTGCGTTTCTTTTGAATGGAAGTGATAATGACAGGTTATGACAAATCAGAGTCTTTGTTAGACATCCCTGAAGCTTATATTTAAATATTGCCCCCCTCCTAAACTATGAGGGTAATGACAAGGTAGCGTGATGAGGTTAATAGCAGCGCGGCGAGCGCAGGGGGATATCCCGCGTCCGCCGGGGGCGTCGGCCTCTCCGCGTCGTCGCCTCGGGAACGCGTTTAGCAACGCCTACGTACGCCGGACGAACGCAGGCTAACAGGAGCCCGGGGACGTGTTGGGGCAAGTTATATTTAAAACCAGAGTGTAAAGAGAGAAAATGGAGAGGGTTCTGGTGATGCGAACTGAAAATGGGGAACACACATACTGTGGATAAAGCCTTGTTCAGACACGAGGGCTGCACTGTACACTACATCCTCTGTACTAATATAGATTTTTAATTTTATATTTTTTAAAGCATTGCTTCAGTGAAGAAGGCTGTTACATTTTATAACTATAGCGAAGGCAATCAGACCTGTCAACCAGTTTAAATGTCTGGAGGGAAGAAAAGATTGTTTTAAATTTACAGCTTGTGTTCATTTCAGGGAGTAATGGAGGAGGACTGCTGATGGTGATTTCATGCTGCTTTTCTGCAGGTCTACCTCAAGCTAACAAGCACCAGATCTTTGAAGGTCTCTCTGTGGAGCAGGGATTTTATACCTCCAAGGATTTTCTCCCACTAGTTGCCAAGGCCAGTAAACCAGGTAAAGACTCTTAGAAATTAGTTTGCTGACAACTTTTACCTATTGACTCCGAAATGCTCCTGTTTCCTAAAGTGCATTACATAAAAGCCCTTTCAGTGCAGCAAGGCTCATTTTGTAGCCTTGACATCTTTGGAAGTGTCTCTGTAAACCCAGCATGAGTGGACATGTCCATGAGTGTTATACAACGGAGTATGCAGTGCAAGTGCATACACAGATACACATGAGCGTGTGTGTGTGTGTGTGTGTGTGTGTGTGTGTGTGTGTGTGTGTGGGACGTGTTGTTCATTCCTGCCTTGTGTAAGGAGCCTTTCATGTCCCTTTGTGTGGCCGATCCAGGAAGGCCTGAACAGATCACATGCTGATAGATTCAGTGGAGCCCATTATCACATGTTGAAATCAGCTGCATTGGATGGAATCGGTATTCGTCCGTATCACAGATCAGAATAGGGAGGCAGAGCGAGAGGTGCAGGCGGGTGAGATTACCTGGATGAAGACGTTCCCTGAAAAAAGCAGCTTTGTCAGAGCTCTGCCTCTCATCAGAGCAGATTCATTCGACAGCACCATGCTGTGTCTGCAGACTGCAAAATGCAATTTTACACCGCCTTAAGAACTTGTGTCTGCTGAGGCGCTGAGTGGGAGCGGTTCCGAGGATACTAACTGGCTTTTCCTTTCTCTCCCTCTCTCGTGGTCCCGTGGCTGGTGTCTGGGGGGTGGGGGTGTGGGCGGGGGCTCAGGGATGTGCTCCTGCCACTGCCCGCTACCGCGACTCCACGGCTGTGTTGTGGTGCTGGGTGCCGGGGACACCGCCTTCGACTGCGCTACCTCCGCCCTGCGCTGCGGTGCTCGCCGCGTCTACGTGGTCTTCAGGAGGGGCTTCACCAACATCCGTGCCGTCCCGGAGGAGGTGAGGAGGAGGAGGAGAAGGAGGAGGAGGAGCGGGCCACAGAGGTGGGGAGAAGGGGGAGGGCTGCCGTGAGATGTACTGGGGAGAAGAAGAGAAGAGAAGCCAACAGCAGGCAGTAGCTTATTAATATTTGGTCTTGGGAGGGGAGTGTCAGACTGAGGGGTTATTAAGACATCCATGAGAACGTCCTCACTTTTCCTGGCCCACTGACATGTCTCCTAAGCCTCTGCTCCCTCATTTATTGCAGACTTGTCTTTGCTTTTAGGGGGAGATTACTGTCAAACGTCCCCCTCTCCCAGGCTGTGTGGAGAGAGAGGCTGTAGGATGCTGTGAGCCTCCTCCTCTCTTCTAATGACTCCAGCCCTCTAAAGGAGATGTCCATCTACGCTCTGCGTTGAGTGATATGTGTCATAGAGGCACAAGAGGTTTTTAAAGGAAAAAACAGAATAATTTTTTATCTTCAAAAATCACTGTTTTGCGGTACAATTCAAAATTTGCCTCTGGAGCGAAAGTGGTGTGTGACAAAGTGGTGTGTGTCAGAAAAGGATGACACCTTCTTAGTTCTTCAAGTTCTTTCACTGACGTCACTAGTAAAAAGTTTCTCTCTTTATATTTAACTGGAATCTGATGTTCCTTAGCTGAGTAAATGTGTTAAAGTTCGAAAAGTACAAATCAATAAAAAAAATATAGAGACAAAGTAATACAGTAAATGAAAAAGTCTATTCTTAATTATTCTCCAAAGATTACTTTTGTCACGCCTCGTGTTGCCATAGAAACGACAGGAATAACTAAAAGAAAAAAGGAAAAGTAGTAATTACTCTCATCTGTTTACATTCACCTACAGAGACCCTCAGCACTGCTGCATCCCTCACCTCCAGCTAATTACATTTGTTTATAAGGTTATATTAAGTTTAGGGCTCTCATAGATGTAAGTGATGTTCAGAAGAAGAGAAGAAAAATCACATGAAGTTATGTGAGCAATGTGCATCCATGTGAACGGAGAGAGTGGAGAGGATATCTGTCACACGCAAGCATGTGGTGTTTATAGTCCTCGAGAGCTTAGGAGCCCTCATTCATAACACCCTGTTTGTGGGTTGGTTTTCTTTAACGCTTCAGTGACATTCCTGTATTTTCTTATGCAAAATGTTTACTTTTTTAACAAACTCCTTCTCAACTGTTCAGCTCCGCTTCAACCTTTAAAGACTTAAACAGAAATATCAGTCCTTCCTCATGCTTGAACCGAGAAGCTCGTTGGAAGTTGCGGCTGTGGACAGCCGGGTCACTGGAAAACATGCCGCTCAGGCTGCCCTCTGTTTCACCGCCGCACGCCTCGTTTCGCTGGCCGGGCGAGGAGTCCTCCAGGCCGGCCCAGAGGACTGCTGAGGTGGTGACTCGTCTTCACTGTCTGTGTAGATGGAGCTGGCGAAGGAGGAGAAGTGCGAGTTCCTGCCCTTCCTGTGCCCGAGGGAGGTGGTGCTGAGGGAGGGCCGCGTGCATGCGGTGGAGTTCTGCCGCACCGAGCAGACAGACGAGGGCGACTGGGTGGAGGACCCGGAGCAGGTCTTCCGCCTGAGAGCTGACTTCATTATTAGTGCATTCGGCTCTGCGCTGACCGACCTCACAGGTGCGATGCTTTATTTCACACAAGACAGCTGGAGTCCTGCCTGGTCTGCAACACTGCAATCATCTGTCATCTCATATATTACACACACACACACACACACACACACACACAAACACATGTATATATATGTATGTGTGTGTGATATATAACTATGAATGTGTGTTTAATCTATCAGCTGTGGGGTTTTCTTGTGTTCATGTTTCCACCTAACCTCTGTAAAAGCTCTGTTAAGCTGCTGTTAAACCCACTGGTGCTGTAAGTCTCTGCCACTTTGAATCAGATGCAGCCATACTGGCCATGTTGTTGTTACACCCTGTTTGTTTAAGTTGTCCGAGTTGGCCTGGTCAGTTTGCTTCGCAGGTGCTCTGTGATGAAGTGGCCGATGCTTTGAACGGGTGTCCCACTGTCACCAGTAATTCACTCACTTGTTTTCATGGCAACCGGAGAAGTTAGAAATCAGAAGTTTGTTTAAACTGTTGCCAGCATGACCTGAGAGGTTTTGTGGGGCAGGTGCGCTTTGACTTGTCCTTCTTCCGGTTAAACTCTTAAGGCTGAAAGGCGGTTCAGCACTGAAGCTGATATCAGACGTGTGGGCCCAGCCAGTGGAAACACAGGACGTGTATCTATATGGCGTATATTGGCGAGTCTTTTTCTGCGTCTCTTCTCTGATGGCGGTGCAGTGATGGATGGCCTTAAATGAGGTTTATGCGCTGGGTAAATGTGGAGCAGATTAGGATGGAGTGTGAAGAAGGGATTAACGTTGGGAATCCCACAGACAACCCTGCAGGAGCAAACGCAAGCCATTAAAGGCCTCTCGCACCTGGAATTATTCATGGGGAATCTTACTAATGTGAACATGCAGAAGGAGACGACGTCTGCGTTAGTATTGGAGAAAGCTGCAGCAGTAAAGTACTTTCGTAGTGTCACTTTCTTCAGTTTTAGTGTCTCCTCTCCCATTGATCAGACAGCTAGCAGCAGTTCTAACTACCGCTATATTTTTACTGTATTTTGTTTATTTTTGTTAAGTCTCTTCTTTGATGGCAGGTGAGCATGAAGGTGGGTGAGCATGTCGTCTCGTTGGCCAGGGATCTCAACTATATACCGGTCAGCCCAGGTCTCCCACCTGCCACTGTAGCCAAAATGAACTGCACTGTAACATGAGAAGGGTGCGTCTCATTACCATCTCTGCTCAGCTCTGTGCTCAGCTCAGCTTCAGCGAGCAGCAGCTACTGGTTCCCAGGATGCTGTGCGCCAGGCTTCCCCCACCAGCGGCTTTGCGCAAACTCCTTTCCTGACACGTTCGTGAAGTTGCTAATGAGATTACAGAGGTAAAGGGCACACCTGCTATGATTTTCAATTAGGGTTATGCCGAATAAACAAGAACTAATGTCACGGAGGCATGACACTGTCCAGAGCTGACCGGAGATGACGCGTGGTCTCGGTAATGAGAGTCGTCTTACACAGAGAGTGCAAGCTGTACGCAGGCAGGCCCCCAGCAAGGCCGATATGCTAATGCACATCTCCACTCCTTAAACAAGCAGGAATGCTGCATGTTTTACATGATTTTATAATTAGCCATAGCTGGAAAGTACATATTTATTCAGGCAAATGATCACGATGTAATAAATATGGGTGGAAATGTAAAAGGAGTGTGTTCTGTGTGCTCGCTCTCTGGTGGATTTTACTGGCCAGTGTGTTGGCTGCTTGCCTGCTGGGACGGAACCTTTCCTCTCTGACCGCAATGTTATTACTTCATATGAAGGTCTTGATGTTGTTAAGATTAGATATACATATATCTGTATACAAATGGAATATTAAATATGTGCCATTTCATGTTCATTTACATTAATTTGAAGATAATTTCCTTTCAGTGTTATATTTCAGTACATTCTGTTATTTGACCATGATCATATGTGAGGAATTTTAATTCTACTTCTTCCAAGCTAATAAGAGTAAACATTCTAACATTCTTGTGTTCCCATAATGCCTTTTGTGTTCCAAACATCTCAGAGTGTGCTGCACCCAATGTACTATCAACTCCATCTTCTCCAGCACTTGTGAGCTCCACGGCTCAGTGTCCCAAAAACGCTGAGAGGTGATCTTTTTTCTTGCTCAGCACTCTGTGTTCTTTCATTTAAGAAATATGAATTACTTACCTACTCAAGTATCTCGTCAGAAGGCCAGCAGAGGTGCACCAGAGTTGCTGTCAGAATAGCTGACACAGCTCGAAAAGCTGGCGTCTGATCTACTGGGTCGGCCCACTGGAGTGAGCAGATGATTACATCCCCCGCCACGCTTGGGTTTTTTTTTTTCTTCTAGAGAATAGGGGCTGGATTATGATGGAGCGACTCCAAAAAGGGCCATGTCATTCTAGCCGAGGCCCCGCCTCCACCCAGCCAGCCAACCAAATATCCGTACATCAGCACTCCATTAATCCCAACCTGATGGAGTCCTGTCCTGTCCTAGTGCCTGCAGCCCTCTCCTGAGCCAGGCTCCAATCCTGTTCATTTTCGTCTCCTTCACCTGTCTTCTTTCCGTGTGAGTCTCTCCTCTCATACTTGGGCTCTTTCTCTCTCTCTCTCTCTCTTTCTCATACGCTACTTTCCTTGTAGGCAACTTCTGCTGGAGCTTATGGGGACTCTTACATGGTGAATGCAGATATGCTATGCGATAGCTTATGACAGGATCACCGACTGGTTTTGTACGAATGCAAATGCAGTGCAGTGCTGCAGCGTGTGAACAGCCTGGTGAGAAGCGTCAGGATTAGGTGTTATGTCTAAAGTTCCGTGGAGACCGAGCGACAACGTTCTGTGTGCCACGTTCGAATCCCTCATAAGATCCTTTTAATTGACTGTTTTCACGTTAGAAGTGAGGCAGTACAGTGGTAGAGGCGACACAGAGCCACGCAGCTCTTCAGCACTGTTTAACCAGCATGGCATTGCTTTTCCATCCAACATGGATCCCTCTGGTTAATGGGGCCTGGTAATCTACATCTGAGGAGTAGTGTGTGTGTGTGTGTGTGTGTGTGTGTGTGTGTGTGTGTGTGTGTGTGTGTGTGTGAAATACTTAAGACCAATCTCTTAGGAGTATGAGAGGCCTAACCCACTCCACTCCCTCTCCAGAGCGGAGGAGGAATGGAAGAAAAGAGGAAGAAAGAGAACTCCCTGTGGTGTGTGTGTGTGTGTGAGTGTGTGTGTGTGTGTGTGTGTGTGTGTGTGTGTGTGTGTGTGTGTGTGTGTGTGTGAG
>JAOXYF010000008.1:7806927-7816972 GCA_028565775.1 Sternarchorhynchus goeldii
TCATTAGTGTGGTTCATTCGGGGGTTAATTATCCTAACATTGCTTCAGTCAAAGGCAGCCAGAGACTGTGTATTTGTGGATGAGATCACCAGGAGTGGACGGGCGGATGGGCGGAGCCTCACACGCTTATCTTCTTTTCTTTTTTACTTTCTTTCTTTTTCTTTTGAAGTAATGGACTGCGGTAGAGGAAATAAATTGAGCACTTTGTGGGAAGGTTCACAGATTAATGTTAGAAATGCACTTAGATCAGCTGAACTCGCTGCGCTGTCACCTCCCCCATTCTAGCTCCCCTCCGAGCTCCTCTCTCACCTCCCCTCGCTCCTGTCACCTCTCACTGGCTCCTCACAGTGAAACGCTGAAGGTGTAAGCATCTTCTTCCTGTTGCCTGTGAGACTGCCCTTCCTTTACATAAATGTTAGACACTAATTACTGCAAATTCTCCGATAAACAAATCATCACAATTAGGGATGTCATCTGCCAAAGATCTAGTCAGTGTGTACACGCCTGACAACTGCAGGCTCCTTCAGGGCCTTAGTGGGCTTGAGAGCGTCCCATGGTGTTACTTATTTTTCTCGTGTGGTGTTGCGGGAACTCCTTCTCTCTCTCACTCTCTCTCCCTGTCTCTCTCTTCGTCTGCTCTCTCTCTGTGTCTCTCTATAACTCTCGCTCTCTGTCTCTGTTTCTGTCTGTCTCTGACATGGTCTCAGTGGACTATGGAGGGCTGTCATGTCTGTCTGCCATATTCTGCATGACACCTCCCCCCCCCTCATTATACAGCTGTGACATCATTACCGATGCAATGCTAAGCGCTTGATAAACGCAGGCCTAATTAAAGAGAGAGCTGGTGTATGACTGCGGCTGGCTGCCTCTGTGCCACGGTGGGCCACGATAAACAACACGCTGGTGTTTCACCCAAACACGTCCCACAGTCTTGCCTGGCCCTGTCTGCTGGCCCGCTGTCGCTGGAAACGCCCGTGTGTGCTGCTGTGTGCTGGAGCGTGAAGCGCACTAACCTCCGGAAATTTCCATTTGCGCAGACAGCGAGCCTCCTCGTGGGACCTGAGGCTTTGTTTGCCCCGAAAACCGATCCGTGCCTCTATCGCTCTCTCTCTCTCTCTTTCTCTCTCTCTCTTTCTCTCTCTCTCTCTCTTTCTCTCTCTCTCTTTCTCTCTCTTTCTCTTTCCCTTTCTCTCTCTCTTTCTCTTTCCCTTTCTCTCTCTCTCTCTTTCCCTTTCCCTTTCTCTCTCTTTCCCTTTCTCTCTCTCTCTCTTTCTCTTTCCCTTTCTCTCTCTTTCTCTCTTTCTCTCTCTCTTTCTCACTGTCTCTCTGTCTCTCTCTCTCCCTCATTCTCTTTTTTCCTCCCTGCAGGCCCTTCATGGACAAACGGTTGGTGTCCTGCCACAGCTCCCCCTCTTTTACTCTCCTGTGGATGCCGTGGACATCAGCATGGAGCTGTGTGGGATGAAGCTCCTCAACCCTTTCGGTCTGGCCAGTGCCCCACCCACCACCAGCGCCGCCATGATCCGCCGCGCCTTCCAACAGGGTTGGGCCTTCGCGCTCACTAAGACCTTCTCCTTGGATAAGGTACAGCTCTCAGAGACGCCTTCACTGGGGCTCAGAGCAAGGGTCCACAAGGAATTGAAGGAGCAGGGAGGCTGGCGCGGTACCCGATGCGGTGCCTGGCATGTGACATTTTTGTTTCAGTGGTACTAAGTACTACTAAAGGTACCTAGATACAAGGAACTGATACTATGTACTACTAAAGAACTGATACTAGGCATTACTAAAAAACTGGTACTACGTACTACAAAAGAACTGGTACCATGTAGTACTAAATAACTGATATTAGACTTTACTAAAGAACTGATACTATGTACTACTAAAGAACTGATACTTTGTACTACTAAATAACTGATAGTAGGCATTACTAAAGAACTGATACTATGTTCTACTAAAGCAACGTTATGGCGTGCAGCATGGGGGCAGTTTTTTTTTCACGACGGCTGCTCACTGCTGACTTGGGCCTCACGCTGCCATTCGGCTGAAATCCCATCAGCAGTCAGTAGTTTGTACAGGTACACAGGAACCACATCAGTCAGCAGTTCACACAGACCCACAACAACAGGAGCAGGTAACAGTTAAGAGACTTGCACTGTCCGACTGATTACTGGTGCAGCCAACAAAACATGAACTTAATGGACATACTAAATAAAGACTTAATACTAAATAAAGATGAAAACCTTGAAAACTATTTCAAACTTGAAATTTTCTTCCCACAGTTCTGGTGCTTATCAGTAACGTGTGTTTTGCTCGGTGCTTCAGTAGGTGTCTTGGATCTCTTTATTAGCAGAGCCAGAGATAGAAATGAAATGAAAGATATAAAAAGAAAGGAGAGGGTGGATTAAAAAACTGCAACTTATGACAGACATTTCTATAGCAACACAGAAGACTTACATATGGTGCTGACCAGAAAAAAGGAAAAGAAACATATCAAAACGGTTTGTTTGTTCTGACCTTCCTGCTTCTCTATGCAGCTCATTTCTGACAGCGAGGGAGGGAGGCCATACTGAAATATAAATTCTGCTTATGCTGGTTCCTTGTGTTTGTGGTTGCGTGTGTGTGTGTGTGTGTGTGTGTGGAACAGAACCGTGCCTGTGTGGAGATCTTTTCTCACACATTCCCCAGTCACTTAAAAAAGGTCATGGTTGTTTTTTTGGTGGTTTTGTTTGTGTGTTTGTGTCTGGGTGTTTGTGTGTTTGTGTGTGTGTGTGTGTGTGTGTGTGTGTGTGTGTGTGTGTGTGTTTTACCTCAGAAAGGGACAGCTGAAATGGGCAGTGCAACAGGTTGTAGGTGTGTGGACATGCTATGTTTGTAGTTTCTCTCTGGACACACAGTGAGCTGCCTGGCCTGAGTTAGCTGCAGGGGTTTGGGCCGAGGTGACTCCACCTAGCATCTGGAGCTGTTAGCGTTAGCCCATCCCAGTCGAGGAGTCCACAGGTGCCGTACGAGTACTGAGGGCTGTATACTGCACTGATTCTATGTCAAATATGTTTATGTGAACTTAGTATCTTTAGTGGACTTTTGCGCATGTTAGCCGAGCAAAGCTGCCCACTCCTCCCTCCCTTCACACCACACTGCCTTACCCGTGACATTTGCAGATGCCAGATTGGTCTCTAATATACTGTTGCAGCTATTGGCTGTCAGCGCCTGCTGAAATACCAGCCGATATCTGGGTAAACAGGAATCATATTATTCTTTATTGTGCGCCCAGTGGGAAAGATTGTAAGGGGGTTTTCTTTGGGGAAAAGAGATAAAGAAGTTCTTAATGTCAATATGAATGAACGGCCGTCGCTCGGCTATCGTCCTGCTAAAACACGGGGGATTTCTTTTTTTAATATCCTGTGTGTTGGCGCGGGACGATCAGGCCCCGCCCGCCGCCGTATTGATAGCGTTGGAGATGCTGGGTGGATAGTCTGTGGAATATGACAGGCTCCACGCTCGTGGGTCTTGCCTAAGCGCGGACGTGCTCAGAATGGCTAATTAGCTCGCCGGACCGGGGGAAAGGCAGCTAACAAAGCTGGGGCGGGCAAGCCACACGGACGCTAATTAGGCTTAATGAACTGAGTTCCATATAAAAATGTGTCATTTTCTTCTCCTCTTTGCTGAACTGTGCGCTGTGGTGGGGGAGGGGCTGGGGGTTGGACGTTTTCTGTCTGATGCTCAGGCCGTGCACTTTTCTTTGTTTCTCTGCGAGAGACAAGGACATTTCGGGTGCGTGCGTCAGAACCAAGGCCCTGTCGGCTCTGTGATTGGTGTATTTGCTTTGTTTTTGGCTAATTATGGAAGGAAGGTGGCGAGTGGCTCGCACCGGCACAACGTCGGCCGCACAGTCAGAGGCGCCTGGGCCCAATTAACCCTTTGACTGGTTAGACCAGGCTAAATCACACCTGTAATTGGTGCTAAGCTGGCTACCCACTGAATGAAACTTCATATGCATTCTTTAGGTAGCTGAACTCTTAAAAGGGCCCTGTGTTCCACCAGTTTGGCTATGCGCTTCTGGACTTTAATGATTTATGGTACTCTATTCTTGGTTGAGGTTACCTGTGTGTTCTTTCCTGGCAGGTGTAAGTGGTCGAGACTCTATATTCATGACTTTTCAGCAGAGGAAGGGATCCTTTTGAGCCGAGCATTTAACATGCCCACTCTAGAGATGTCGGGCTTCTGCGTTTTCCTTCTGAGAACAGTAGTTTATTTTTGCAGTTGCCTTCTCATCTTGGTGTAGGAGGATTTGCTGAGCAAATTTGAATGAACTTTCTCACAATAACTAAAGTAGTAACTGGAAGATTTCTGTAACAGTGGCCCAGTGATTTACTTCAACTTTATGACTGCAATTAAAACAAAGGAAATCACACAGTGGAGATAGTCCAGCAATACACACACACACA
The DNA here is from genome assembly GCA_028565775.1 of Sternarchorhynchus goeldii. Classification (NCBI taxonomy): domain Eukaryota; kingdom Metazoa; phylum Chordata; class Actinopteri; order Gymnotiformes; family Apteronotidae; genus Sternarchorhynchus; species Sternarchorhynchus goeldii. The sequence continues at coordinate 7,811,373 of JAOXYF010000008.1, forward strand.
CCCACACACACACACACACACACGCACATACACACACACACACACACACATACACACACACACACACACACACACACACACATATGCATACATTGTATTCCTCAGATGGAGGGATTTAATGAGAAATGTTGAATAAAGCTCCATGGTAACACAGATGATGTGTCACACATCTTATTGTCTAACATCTGCACACTGTTGTCACTCTCTCAGTACACCCCCAGGCCGCCTGTACTGTTGTCACTCTCTCAGTACACCCCCAGGCCGCCTGTACTGTTGTCACTCTCTCAGTACACCCCCAGGCCGCCTGTACTGTTGTCACTCTCTCAGTACACCCCCAGGCTACCTGTACTGTTGTCACTCTCTCAGTACACCCCCAGGCCGCCTGTACTGTTCCTCACACTAATTTCACCCTAGCACTAATCAGCTGCATTTTTATTAGGAACAGAAAGGTTAAAGGTCGTGTTTCTTCAGTCCTACACACTCCCTCGCTCTCTCTCTCTCTCTCTCTCTCTCTCTCTCTCTCTCTCGCTCACTCTCTCTCTCTCTTGCTCTCTCTCTCTCTTTCTCAGATGGCTTGAGCTGATAATAGATTGCATTGGGGGCTGTAAATGAGTTCTGGGTTTATATGTTAAAGGTTGTGGCTCTCACTCACCCTTAACGAGCCTAACGAGCCTAACGAGCCTAACTTTGCCCACAGCTCACAACAAGCATGAGCTCTTTAGCATATTTTAATTGTTTATAAATATGTTACTTCAGGTAGTCAGTTGAGCAGAATAGTATAAGCAGAAATAAGCTTAGGCTTATTTGTAAATGATGGAATCAACAAAAAAAGATAATATTCTTCGAGTATGTGTTTAACGGCCTTCACTTCTAGCATGGCACTAGAGAGAAGTTCCTTGATGGACAAGATCCTAGGACAGTGTGCTAGGCTCCAGGAGAAATGCAGAAAGAATGAGAGAAGCAGAAAGGGGAGGGTGTGGATGTGTGGCAGGTCTCCTCCTCCATCACTCACACAAGCCCCAACACTCTAATTTCTAATTCATTGTAATGTGTCCATGCAAATCCACTTTGGCCTTTATGGAGATTCTAAGTACTGCAGACAGTTGCCCTGTGCTCTGTGTGCTCCACGCCCTGCGTCTCTGTGTGCTCCACGCCCTGCGCTCTGTGTGCTCCACGCCCTGCGCTCTGTGTGCTCCACGCCCTGCGTCTCTGTGTGCTCCACGCCCTGCGCTCTGTGTGCTCCATGCCCTGCGCTCTGTGTGCTCCACGCCCTGCGCTCTGTGTGCTCCATGCTCAGCCCGGGTGGCTGTAAAACCTTGTAGAAGGGCTTTATTTTTCCCACAGAACTTGCTCATAATTGGACTGTAAAATGTGTCGTTAATGTCCTTACGCCTACCTCTTGATCATTGTTCGCTGATGAGATTGGCAGCGCTCTCCTTGGATGTGATGTGGCGCGAAGAGGTGCCGGCAGCATGGAGCGTCTACGTCTCCCGCCGAAGGGCCGCCCTGCCCCCCGGCTCGCACCTCCCACTTAACCAACGCATCTCCTCCCCTAGCTGAGCTGTCTGCAGTGATTACTGCGTGCTTAGATGCAGTTGTTGTGCATTAGGGCCGTCAGAGAGGGAGGGGAGAGGAGGAGAAAAATAAACACCGTAGGTGCTTTTTCAACTCTGGAATCAGCATAGGAAAACAGGCCTGTCAAAGCAGTCAGTGAGATCTGAGAGGTGTTGACTAATTGCCTGCTAATTACACAGTAAATTGTCTAATTAAGCTGATGGTTAATTAGGGTAAGCTTGCACAGCAGTCTTGAGGAAGTCTCTCTTGCACTCTTTCAGTCTCTCTCATTCTCTTTTTCTAGAGAGAAAGAGAGAGAGAGAAAGAGAGAGAGAGAGGTCTTGCCTTGTGCCCGGAAAGCAGGCACTGTAATTGGCATGCTGGCAGTGACTGGCGCTTCACATGACACAGTGAGACTGCAGAGACTGACAGAGTCGGGATGCGCATGTGACCAGCAGTGCTTGTAGTGCCTGCTCGCGTGGCCGCAGACCCTCCCGCAGCGGCGGGGCGGAGAGCGGAGCGCTCAGTGCGGGGCCCTCAGAAGCCGCACCAACGGTTAGCGAGCCTCGGCCCTCGGCTGAATGACGCACGGCCGGGGCTCTTTCAATTTACCCCCATATTTCATACGGCCATTTTGTGGTTTGATGTTCTCTGTTTACCTTTGCAGTCATGTGCGAGGCTGTGATACCAAAGTAAAGGCCACCAGTGAAATACTGGCTCTGCTGTTTTCTAAGAAACTGTATGAAAGAATACAAATCGGATATCTGATAGAATGTAAACTGGATAGTTGGTGACATTTTGTGAGGGTTACTGCGATAAGGGCTGCCGGAAAAGTAGAGGCATGACACGCGGCAGGGCGATCCTCTCCATCTGTCCTGTCACCCAATCAATACTCAGGGAGATAGGGACATAGCCAGTGTTCAATCACCACGCTGCTCTTCACGCCAAGCAAGACAGAAAGAGAGGGAGTGAACACTACCATAAGATCAATGCAGAAAATGTCAAAGGTGAATTCTGAACCTTTAGAAAAAGACTAGGCTGGGAGTTCTTTAACACCTCTGCTACTCCATTAGCCCTGCAGCTAATGGACAAAGAATAACATTTCCTAGGTGAGAGGTGAGAGGCATTTCCGTCAAGACGCTCTGTTTTTCAGGATGATGCACGCAAAAAACACAGTGTTGCGCGTGGAACATGACACATGTGGAATGTGGATCACAGTTGCTCATAGACTTGTATCTTAAAACCAGAGGCACCAGAGCTTCTAATAACACGGGCGTCATCACCAGGTTGCCTCATGCTTTATTCGTTTTGACAGGTCTTGTTTATTTACCACTCGATCTGCAAATCCTAGGTGATAAAAGGACAACAGCACAACAGATTTTGCGTGTAGCGCACCAGTCGCAGTTCAGTGCTTTGTATTTATTTAACAAGCAAATTAGCACAAGTGAAGCTGATCCAGGCCTAAAAAAAAAGGGAAAAGAAATCAAATAACCCAGGCTCATTAGCTTCAGTTCCATGTTTACCATTTATAAATATAGCCGTTTAATTGGGAGATCAAAGCAGGAGTGCTGTCTCTTTTTACGGCTGAAAGGGCACTTAAGTTGTGCTTCTTCGATATCTTCAGTCTCCTGATGTGCCCAAATCTAACCTGTCTTGGGTGTCTTTGCTTTCTGTAAGCATGACATTGATGTAGACGAATATTCCTTAGCATCTCCTCACGCCTCACTTCTAAATCACAATCAGCGCTCATCAGCTTAAAGATTTGGACAAAAGAAAGAAAAGTGTAATTTTCTGCTCTGCTTGAGAAGCGCCTCGCATACGGTGGCTCACTCGTTTGGAATGCTGCACGTGTTTTCCTGAAATCTTTTCTGAGCGTTGGTTAGAAAGCGCGTTGCTAACGTGAACAGCCTGGTTTTGACCGCTCCTTTCTTAAAGCACGGATGTTCTACCTTGGCGTGTCCGTTCGGGAACATGGCCATGACTGAACTGAGTGATGGATCAATAAATGAAGCTTGTAGTTCTTCAAGATCGCCAGTGCCTGTCGAGGAACCAATACAGTGTGGCTGCCGTATTTATTTCTTCTGAACAGCTGATTTAATGACAGCATCTTTGAACTCTTTGATGATTTTAGGGATATTCCTAAAAAAATATCATCAGAGATTAATATCATCAACAAATTTTGATGTTATCACCAAGATGAATGAGGTTTTGTGAGCTACAGTGAGGGACTGTGTTCCCTTTAAGGAACTTATTATTTACAAAATACACACTGTCTGCTACTTTATTACATAGTTCTAAAACCTGTTTTTATGAACCTCAAGTGCTCATATTTCATCCCTGGTCTTAACGAGACCAAAGAGTGGATAATAAAAACACACATTTTTGACATGTACATTTCACAATCACACCTACTAAAAGAGTTCAGATCTTTCTTTTTTTATGATCGTTGTGTGTATGGTCAGTTTTTGGCCATCATTGTTTGTGAATAAAAGATGTCTCTTTCCATCGTGTAAAAGTTTTTCCTTTTTCCTTGTGGAGTAAATGGTGAAAGGGACTAATGACCAAGGTGACAGACAATATCCCTGTTCATTTATCACACAGGGTTAATATCCTTTCCTTTGACATTAATTTATTAAAAGTCTCAGGCTGATCTTCTGCCTTGTTCAGACCTACCATCACATTCCAGAACAATCTGAAAAAAGAGAAAAGCTGTCATGTTTTCCACCAGTGATTCTTACTAGTCTTTACTATAGTTGATTATAATGTGTTATTTAATGAGAGAACATCTCTTAGACATTTGAAAGTTACATTACATGTTCTGTATTTTCCACCCAAAATCATCACATGGTTTTGCCTCAGCATTTATAGAAACTTTTATTTTGTATTATTTAACAAACAGCTTATTGTCAGACTGCATTTCGGATTTTCCTTTCATTTGTTCCTAATGGCAGCCAAAGACCTTGAACCATAAAGAGTTTTATGGCTTCCCAGAACAAAAATCTGTTCACACATTAGTGGGAACTGGTGTGTTTTGTGTGTTGGAGTCCTTTCACTGTTAGAAAGTTGTCACATGGTTTATCAAGGCCGCTGGGGTGTAGACGGAGGGCTGTGATGCTGCCACACATTCAAGGTTGCTCAGATTTATTAGTGACAGCCAAAGAGAGACGATTAGGACTGCTGGGATGATCTTTGTCTACAATCTCAAGAGACATCAATACATGACATTCTCTCACTTGTGTGTGTGCATGCACCCAGATACACACACACACACACACACACACACACACACACACAAATTCATGCCAATTCAACTCTAATGTTTATTTTTCAGTGCTCATAGAATATAATGCTGAACGGTAATGGTGGAGTTTAAAATCTCTCTAAGAATCTCTCTGATAAGCATTTTCCAGGCATGGACATTAAGAGAGGGGAATCTGAATGGCTTTGGTCATTTCTTCTTTTCAAGCTTTCTTCCTCAGTGCATTTACTTTTGCTCTGCTGGGCAGCATTCAAGGTTAAGACTAGTGTTATTAGGGAGAACATACCACTGTCAGACACTATTAACCCATGCGGTGGTTGGAGAATGTCATCTCAGAGATCACCACAGTAAACAACAGGATGAAATGATGGCTTTACATCCACACTTGATAGACAAAGGGATGAATGATGTGCAGGGCGGCAGCATTGTCCCCCTCTCCTTCGTTTTTACCTTCTTTCAGAAGTTCTGGTTTTTTGAGAGCTGTTAAAGAGCAAAACCAGCCATGATTTGATTTTTCTGTCATAGCTGCCTATAATGATTAATACCTCGACTTGGGGCCATTCAGTGTAATTATGACCTTTCTGAATTCTGTTTTTATTCGTCTGCCTTCAATGGCAGGGCTGAATAGTGCTGAATAGCCCATTACACCATGGACCATCACCATGGACCATCACCATGGACCATCACTGTAGACTATCACCATGGACCATCACCATGGACCATCACCATGGACCATCACCATGGACCATCACTGTAGACTATCACCATGGACCATCACCATGGACCA
>JAOXYF010000008.1:7840147-7859786 GCA_028565775.1 Sternarchorhynchus goeldii
GGTGATTGCTGTGGTATAGGTGTAATAACTACATTCTAATGTGTGTGTGTGTGTGTGTGTGTGTGTGTGTGTGTGTGTGTGTGTGATAGAGCACTGCTGGTCAGTGGGTCTAATAGAAGTGATGTGGAGTGGAGTGAGGCGCTGTCTTCTCCTCTGTGGGTGTTTTCCTTCCAGAGGAAACAGTACAGACTCTATAGAACAAGACAACATGTCTTACCTCACTAGATGTGATTAGAGCAGAGCAAGGCGTAATTTTGAATAAGTGAAATGGTTTTGAAAACATTCTTATTGCAGGGTGTTTTCATTGCAGTATAACAACATCTTCTGCTGCAGCTGTTCCTGATCATTACTGCACTGAGAAGGCCACAGTTCTTTCAGCAGGAAAACTGCTAAACATCCCTTATATTAAAGAGGGCAACAAATGTTTGTTAAAAAAGTTTTATTTTTATTTTTATTTTACTTTATCAAGTGAGCTCTTGTGTAGTTTTGCTGTAATAATGAGGTTCTTCTGTATAAGGGGTGTAAAAGTGGGAGGCTTGCTGTGGTTTTGCTATGTCTCCAGCCGCAGCCCTGCTGCTCTCCTGCTCTGGAGGGATGATCACAGCCATTGTGGTGCAGTGAACGCCAGGTGAGAGCAAAGCTACAGCTATGTCTGATTTCTCAGGAACTGTCGCTCTTGAAGCTGCTCCCCCGATAACATCATCATCGCCTCAAATGTTGTCATTTGAATATGCTTGCGTGTGTGCGTGTGCGGCGAGGGCCTCTGGAGAGAGCATGTGTCAGAACGTCAGCCGTGAAGCATTTCCACAACGCTTCAACGCCCTGACGCTTCACCTCATGAAGACATTAGATATGGACAATAAGCATTTTCAGAAGGACCCTTACTCTCCGCTTCACTCCAGAAAGACACTTATCCTCCGCTTCAGTTTTTGCTTCACTCCAGAAAGACCCTTCCACTCTGCTTCGCTCCAGGAGAAGGATGCTCGTGCTCTGCTTTACTCCAGAAGGGCACTCGGCGGTTTGTCGGCTCCTGGAGCTGCGGCCCTGCCTCAGTGAGGCCCTGCCTCAGGCAGTGAGGATGGTGGCTGGTGTGGAACCCCCCCCTTCATGTGCGTGTTACTGCTCTGCTGCAGCTCCCGGCAGCTGCACAGGGGCTGAAGCCACCGGGCCGTTTACTGGCTTTCCTTTGACATGGTGTGTCTGTCCTGCCGTGCTCATGTGTCTGAACAAACCGGTGAGGGCTTGGGGGGGGAGTGAGGGGGGTCTCTGCTGTCCTGTATCTCTCCAACAACCTCCCATAATGACAGGCACAGGAGAAGGAAAGGACAGGAGGAAAAAGACCCGGACCAGACAGGCTGCAGGCATTAAAAATTAATGTAGAAACTATTGCAGCGGTATTTTATGTAAGCAAAACTACTCAATGTCATCTTTTCCCCATTTAAGCTGAGGCTGGCGGCCCTATGGCATCTCTGAGGAGCTGGGTCTACTCCACCCAGCATTCATCACCCACGTCCCTCACATCTCCACCCGCGCCTCCACCATAGCAGCCTCTGACACCAACTCCAGCAGACTGCACTTCACTGCAGCAGTGGTCTACAGCCTTTTATTTAATAATAGAACTGTGATGACTCAGAAGCGTGTGTGTCTGTGTGTTTGTGTGTGTGTGTGTGTGTGTGTGTTTGTGTGTGTATCTGTGTGTTTGTGTGTTTGTGTGTGTGTGTGTGTGTGTGTGTCTCTGTGTGTGTGTGTTTGTGTGTGTCTCTGTGTGTTTGTGTGTGTGTTTGTTTGTGTGTGTGTGTCTGTGTGTGTGTCTGTGTGTTTGTGTGTGTGTGTGTGTGTGTGTGTGTACATGCATGTGCGTGGTTGTGGGCTCCTGACTGATACACATTGTATATCTCAAGGCCACGAGAGGCCTGATCCAACAAACCTCATATACACGTGAATTCCACATTAATCGTACGTTTCCTTTTGTCTGGTCTCCTGCAGGGCCTGACATGCCCCAGTGCCAAAGCTTTTCATGTGAAACAAAATTCACATACATAAATGGTTTGGTTTGGAGTCTGGCTGAATGTTTGGCACAGACTGTTAAGCAGGTTGGCAGGTAGTTTTGAAAAAGGCAGAGCCGTTAAAGTAAACACCCACAAGACATGCAAGTATGTGTGTTTATCTGCACAAGCCCAACACTTTCCACTTGTCTGGCATGTTTGTCGCATGTGGTTGGAGTTGTAGGTGCTGAGTACTGTTGAATAAGCATTTACCTCCGATGCTCCTGTGCGCTTCAGTGTGGGGAGCGTCTGCTTCAGTGTTGGGAGCGTCTGCTTCAGTGTTGGGAGTGTCTGCTTCAGTGTGGGGAGCGTGTGCTTCAGTGTGGGGAGCGTGTGCTTCAGTGTGGGGAGTATCTGCTTCAGTGTGGGGAATGTCTGCTTCAGTGTGAGGAGCGTCTGCTTCAGTGTGGGGAGTGTCTGCTTCAGTGTGGGGAGTATCTGCTTCAGTGTGCTTCAGTGTGAGGAGCGTCTGCTTCAGTGTGGGCAGTGTTTGCTTCAGTATGGGCAGTGTCTGCGGTGACTGCGAACCTTTGTGTCGATGTCCTTATTTCAACCTACTAATTTCATGGCCTGTAAGCGTCTGAACCAAAGTTACAATAGCAGTCCCCTCTCTGCCTTGCAACTTGCAAATAAACACGGCATGTTTGTACTTCTGTGAGCCTTGACTCAACAACAGCAAAATCAAGAGAGGCCTTGAAAAAGGAACAAACGTGTGGACACAGCTCTACCGAGTCCGATGCTTCTGATGGCAGGATTTTACTGGAAAACAGGGTTACTTTTGAAACACCTGATAAAGTGAACTAGGCTCCAGCCATATTGTTACTGTAACAGTGACCAGTAGAGACTAACAGGCTGCTCGATATGCTAGGAAACTTCTAGAGCCTCTGGGATCAATAAAGTGTTATCTAATCTTATCTTACACTCTAGATAGCACAAGCTGCGTACATGTTTTATATTTAAACCAGTAATATCATAGCCCTGCCAGGCCAGCCTGTGTTCTGGAGCACATCATCTGTGTAAGGCTGTGTGTAGTGTGGAGTTGCACATCGCCAGTGTGTGGTTGGATATAGTGTGTGGTTGGATATAGTGTGTGGTTGGATGTAGTGTGTGGTTGGTTATAGTGTGAGGTTGGATGTAGTGTGAGGTTGGTTATAATGTGAGGTTGGATGTAGTGTGAGGTTGGATGTAGTGTGAGGTTGGTTATAGTGTGAGGTTGGATGTAGTGTGAGGTTGGATATAGTGTGAGGTTGGATATAGTGTGAGGTTATATATAGTGTGTGGTTGTATATACTGTAGTGTGTGGTTGTATATAGTGTGAGGTTGGATACAGTGTGTGGTTGGATATAGTGTGTGGTTGGATATAGTGTGTATATAGATACACATCACCTGGCAGGGGAGGTTTAAATATACTAATAAAGTGTCTAGTGGTACTTACTCCACCTGAGGACTTACTCCACCTGAGGACTTACTCCACCTGAGGACTTACTCCATCTTCTTATCCTGGGTGTATTTGTTTTGTTTACAGTGAATATGAAGCATGTGGGCTCAAACTGAGATAAGACTAATGATCCTACTGCACTGTACTCTGTGTGTCGGTTTATATGTGTGTCTGTGTGTTCGTTTATCTATGTGTAAGTATGTGTGTTCTTGTGTGTGTGTGTGTGTGTGTGTGTGTGTGTGTGTGTGTGTGTGTGCCTTCATTAGAGTGCATTGCCATGGACTGGCTGGTATCAGAGCCCCTGTGAGAGCTGCAGGATGTGCTCATGTATGCTGGTGCATAACTGCAGCCTATCATCAGAGAGAGAGAGAGGAAGAAAGGAGGAGGGTGCAAGAAAGAGGGAGAGAGAGGAAGAGAAAGAGAGGGAAAAGATGCAGAGAGGAGGGAGAGGAGGGGGGAGGAGGGGGCAGGGCAGCGTAAATGTACCAGTCAAGTGTTTGTGAACATGCTCAGGAGATGTTGGGAGATGCTCAGGAGATGTTGGGAGATGCTCAGGAGATGCTTAGGAGATGTTGGGAGATGCTCAGGAGATGTTGGGAGATGCTCAGGAGATGCTCAGGAGATGTTGGGAGATGCTCAGGAGATGCTCAGGAGATGCTCAGGAGATGTTGGGAGATGCTCAGGAGATGCTCAGGAGATGCTCAGGAGATGTCCTTATGCTGTACTTCCCTCTATCACTTTTCCTTTTTTATTATTATTTGTTATTTTATGTTATTGATCGGGGCAGCATTTCGGTGCAGCGGCGCAGATCCTGGGTCGTGGATCCTGAGGCGGATTCTCCGCTCCTCTGTGGTGATAGTCGGGGCGGGTCCACGTGCACGTCAGACGTGCCGATTGTCCTCGTGCGCACGAGACACTAGGGGTCATCTGAGAGCCACATCTGGCTCCTCCCCCAAGCCCAGCCTGACACTGCCTTTGAGACCATCTTGGCTCCATCTGCATGCATCTGCACTGACATTACCCCCACCTCCTCCTGACTGCTCCTGCTGCTTTACAGGGAGGAAAAGCAGGAGGGAACCTTCCTCCTCCACCGTCTCCTCTCATGAGTCTTAAGGGCAGCTGGTGTGTTTTGCATAGTCTTTTTCACATTTGCATATTTATTTACCAGTCCTCCCCCACCTCCCTGCTTGTGATTCCTGCCCAGGCTGTTGAGATGTACAGCAGGACTCCAGGATACCAGGGTCTGGGTGTTTCATTTAGGGTTACATGTCTGAGTAATCAGTGCAACGGTCCACCATGTTAGTCAGAGCCGTGTACGGTAGGCCTGATTAATTAAAACTGCCTCGCTGAGGATGGGCTCCTCAGTCCTGTCAAGATTTCAATTTCATGTTAAATATTTTCTAAAGGCCAGACCCTTAAATCTCATGGGCTGGTAGCAGACAGTGAGCTGTGGAAGCAAGCGCAAGCTAACTGCTAATGGTAATAGCACAGCCTGTGATGAGGTGTCTGTAGTACAGTGGCTGGATTAGGCCATCAATCACTTCAGTCCCTGGAGAAGAAATAGAGAAGACTGAGGGAAAATTAGAAGGAAAACATTACTGGAATATTTGTGTTGCTCTCTCTGTCTCTTTCTCTCTCTCTGTCAGTCTTTCTTTCTTTCTCTCTATTTTGTTCTCTCTTTCCCTACCTGCTTGTGGGTTTTTATGGGCACTGAGATAATTTTCCTACCCATTGGAAAAAAACTTTGTCAGAGAGTCACCATAGTCCATCACACAACTTCCTGTCTGGTTGGCTTATGTTCTACACTGTTCTAGCCTCTATGGACAATATAAACTTATACTTGCTCATAATTTTTCAAATGCAGCCAAAAACTTAGTGGGAAATGTTATGTTTCTGGATAGCATTTTTACAGCAGCGGTTTTTTCTAGGTAGGACAAATTAGCACCTGAAGGGTTATGACAACATAAGCTGAACATTGTTATGAAATAGTAGAGGACCAGTGGTAGCATTCAGATAATGTCACTAGTGAGTTGTGCACTGTTACGCTGGACTGACGTGCTGTCAGGAGGTGTGTTGAGCAATGCAAAATCATACATGGTTAAAAGGTGTGATAACTGAGAAAGATATTGGCCATAAAAAGACTGGAGTCAAATGCTCAAAGAGTTTAATGTGCCTCAGTGAGTCCAAAGAAATCCCATCAAAAACATGTACAAACGTTAAAACCCACGGTCCAGAAACAATACTAGCATAGTATGATTGGCTCCATCCTAATGGCCAAGCGCGTGCTCGCAGTGTGTGGAGCAGGGCGTGGTTGTAGCTGCTCCCCCGGCACTTCCGTATGCAGTGGGTTCAAACTGCGTGTTTTTATTTGGGAAGCTCAACAGAAGTGCAGTATTGGTCCCCAGCTCAGGCACCATCTGTCGACTGCCAAGTTCACGTCCTGAGCTCCTCTCTCGCAGTGGTATCACATGCGTTCTGTAGATCAACCACACTGCTCTCCACACTGCTCTCAGTGCCATTTGAAAATCCTAGCGATGTGGGCTTTTGAGCATTAATTAGTGTATGGAGCTGTGTAAATGACTTAATCACCAGCATTATAATTAGATTAATATTAAATATGAGGAAAATGTAAAACACTTTTCAGGGCACTTTGAGTAAAAAAGTGATTATGGGGTAATATGGGCATTAATTATGGTGTGCGTTGTAGTTATCTGTCTGTGGTTGGAGTGAATGTTTTAGCCATTTCGGTGAGCTAGTGGCATGATTGTATCATACATTAGCTTGAATGATTCATTGAATTTGCAGTAATGTGTTGAAACATGCATCAGTAATAAGATCCTCTGAAAATCTTTTTACTGTTCAGGTTATTTGCTCAAGACTACATTCAGTGTCTCATGCTTACTTGTTCCCAGCAAACTTCCCAGTATTGATATTTCAAGTTATGAATCAATATCTAGTAAATGAAGAACTATTCACTTTGAACGATGTAGCTTTCTTTCTGCTGGTGACTGTAACCTCTCCACTTTTTGCTCCACAAAACCTGTTCTTGGAATCTGTTTCATTCTTATGATCTGAGAACTAAAGTGGTGGCTGTTCAAGAATCCAGCATATTCATCGCATTTTATGTTTCATGCTTATTCTACTATTACCCGTCTTTTACAATGCAGTGCACACTGTTATAAGCACAAGGGTATAAGTTATTGAGGCAGTATAGCCTTGCTCCTGAAATTAAAGGCCCTTTTGAGAGTCTCCACTGAAAGGCTCAGAAATCAACTTGGCCAATTTTATACCAGAGTGTGTTAGTGCCTCAAGCGTTGTCTTCTTTCGTTCTGCCAACAAGAGGCAAAGCTTAAATCTTGTCACTCCCAGTGTCGTAAAACAGCTCTGCATGCCGTGGCCGTCTGCATGTTCCAGCTCCTTCACCCTTGTGTTGGTGTCGGCCCAGTTTTGAAGCAGCGCGTATATATGTGTGTGTGCACGTTCGTGAGGGCCAGTGTGAGCCACAGGACACATCACGTCTGGCCTGTCCCGCTGCAGGAAATGTCCTGCTCCACCGCAGGCCCAAGGTGGAGGGGAGCACCGGTGAACAGAGGAGACGTGTCTTGGCCGTACCCAGTACGCGGTATGTACCCAGCAGAGCGGCCTCCGATTAGTCTGCACAGCATGCACACGGATCAGAGCCTTGCATTAGGCTCGGTTCCCAGCTCAGCAGACAGCCAGCACTGCCAGAAGAAATACTGTGTCCCACCAAAAAGGACACATTAAACATTTAATAAGAGTTTTTACCAGTATATGCTGGTACCAAACAGTGCCCTCGTCACTGGTGAAGAAATGCCATAATGTTTAGCAAAATACTGCAGCCTCAAACAACTTCCAAAACATAACATTGATGTTTCACCAAAAAGAAATCAGAAATGTTAGTGTTTATTAGTATTTTATTAGTATTTCACGGAAAAATGGATATTTTATTGGAAAAGCTGATTAGACTCTGATTGAACGTTTAAACGTTTAATGTGTGTTCTGATTGAACACACATTAATAATATTACTAAAACTGCATTTTATTATTTAAGAAATACAGCACATCTGAGAACCTGCACGATGGTAAAATGTTACGTTGGAAACTGTCCATTATTGTGAAAAAAAATGTTTTCAGTCACTCTCCCATTTAAAATAGTACATTTTAACCTTGACGATAAACAGATAATTGTAGGTTAACGAGCGTCGGTTATCGGTCAGATAAAATAATCAAAATGATCATTCCTACCAGCAGGTGTTCTGCAGGTATTAAGTCAGTAACAAGGAAACACACTTCTTCGTACGATGTCTTTTTAATGAATGAATTAGGGCATTCTTTGCCACAATCATCCCTAAGACTGAAGTGTCAGTACTGACTGAAGTGTTAGTGGTGTTCCTGGTCACAAACTGCAATAAATAATTGAATAATAGCTGAATAAATATTTGAATAATAAGATCTCATGGGAGATCATCCTGCAGTAACAAAACAGGCTTTGCAGCATTTTATTCAAATTCTATTATGATGCTTTGTTGCATCAAATAATTGTTTAAATGTAATGCCATCACACCATCAAAGGGAAAAGGTGAACTGATGACATTTTCCAAAATGTCAGAATTATCTTTACACTTTTATTACATTACAATAAAATGAACAAATGCACCATGTGTCATCAGAATGACTTTAATTCAGAATGGATTGTTCAAATATGTTGTTTAATATATTGATACCGCTGTGATGAAGCTAATAGCAGTGAGTACGGTTTTGTGTGGCCACCTATAGGCTGGTCAGATGAAACACACAAAGGCACTGATGCTTTCTAAAGCAGACCAAACAGAACACATGATCTTGTTTATTGCTAATGCATGCGGTGCCAAGACTTATGCACACGTTCATTAGGCATTAGTTGCTCCTGCAGTGTGGTAATGACAGGCCCGTGTGGCCGACAGACAGTCCTTTCATCCTTATTTCCATCCTCTTTGTCTTGCCCTTCTTTATTCCTCTCACATGTGGCACCATGTAGCTGGATCACACGGTAAAGCGCAGATTTGTATGAGCCCTACCAGCGCACTGCTGCTCTCTGTTCTCCCCTCAGCACAATTGCCATTCCCAGCACCGCTACACGGAGGAGGGGTGGGGGGCTGCTTCAGGGTGGTGTTCATTATGATCCTGTAGATCAGGTCTGAGTGGATTCCCCTAATTGCCTTTCCCTGAATGTGATTTTCTTGATTCTCCTTCTTGTTTGATCACTCCAAATTCCAGGTCCCAGTGTCCCACCTGATTCCTGTGAACACCTCACTCTACTTGGAATTATTCATCAAAAATATCTGGTGTGACATGCTTTGCTTGACTTTCCTCCTGAGTTCCTCCTGTTTCCACAACCTGAGAGGCAGCTGCAGTGCCCGATACAGTTACCCAGGCTGCTGACCTGAGGTCAGCTTCGGCTGCCCTGCCCACCTCAGACATTACCCCTGTATGCGTCGGTATTGTCCTGAAACAACAGGGGCTGTCATTTCCCGTGGAGACAGAAACACGTGCGTGAAGGACAAGCCGCGTGTTGTAACACGAAGGCAACGCAGCCAGACTGGAGGTCCACTGTCACTCAAGTCTGTATGATTTCTCCCCTCCCCCACCCCCTTTTTCTCTCTCCTTGTCTGTCAAGTGAGGTCTCAAGATTTCTATTCCTTTACAGATGATTATTTGTATAAAAACACTGCCAGTAAGGTAGGGTGTGAGGCACCGGGGTCTCCAAGCGTTACTCATCCATTTCTAATGCAATTAGAAGCCTCAGCAGCTTCTCTGCGGTTCTCTGTGAGCAGCGAGTGTGACCCTCACCCACACAGCAATCCCCAGGCATACATATGAGTGCCAGCCATCAGAATTGCTAAACGTCCCCTGACTAAGTTGACTGTAATTCGTGTCAGGAGATTACATGGCTCTGGGTGTCAAGGGTTGCGTGTTTTGTTGGAGCAGGGTGCAGGATGGCGTCGGAGGAGATAAACCCATCACTCCATGAAGGTAAGAGGATCACCGTGGCCAGGCCTCTGACTGTCACCTGAGACGTAACACGCGTGTGACCCGTGACGCTGGCTCCGTCGGCCCGGGGGATTCCCCCCCCCCCCCTTTTTTTTTCAGCTCCTTTTTTTGTGTCATATTTGCAGAAGAAAAACTGAGTGACGAGTGACGATGATCCTTGTTTGTTCCCAAGTCGCTCTGCCTCTGTTCCACCGTGCACCGTGTGGCACGGGCACTGATAAAAGAAAACAGAAAAAAACTGGAACAAACAGAGGAAGATGGAGTGTGCACTGCGGAGACCCATCTCACCATCTTTCTGTCATTAATAAGGGTCATTTAACATGAAGGAGGACGCGGCTGTTTGCGCGAGTGCCAGTGTGCCACTGTGCGCTAGACTTTAGTGACACTGGAGCTAAATGAGGGGAGACAATGTCTCCCACTGATCAATGAGGGAAAAGCCTGCCAGCTAGCTGTGGTTAAATCTAATGTGATAAACAGCTCCATCTGTCACTGGGATCGGACTGGAGGTTTTAATTCATTCGGGACGCTGAGACCCAGGTAAATAAATAAAGGTTGTAACATTAGGAGATACTGCGCTCCCCAGAGATGCAAGTCTCAACCCAAATGTGTGTGTTTGTGTATGTGTATCTGTGTGTGTGTGTGTGTGTTTGTGTATGTGTGTGTGTGTGTGAAAGAAAAAAAAAATATACATGAATATGCTGAGCATTATCAGCGCTGATGATCAGTGTGATGTCCGTTTTGTTATCAGATGAGCTTCTACTGGTGGACCATTCCACACATATTAGTTTTCCTAATTAAATAATTCCATGAAACAATGCAGTTAAATCAGCAACTGATTATTTATTGTCTTTTGTTTTTATACACATGGTACAGGTAATGCCATTCGTCCTATTGCTCTGCGAGCAGTGAGTGCCATAGCAAGAGCCTTGCCTGGATTTCCCATTCTGGCCACTGGGGGCATCGACTCGGCCGAGTCTGGCCTGCAGTTCCTACACGCTGGGGCTTCTTTACTGCAGGTACTGTGGGACTCGAAACTCATGATGAGGTTTTACATTTGCTCAGATCAACAGTAAAATAATGGTCATTTACATTTCAATTCCATTTTAAATTGCAGTTAGTGGTATTTTGACTCAGCTAAGTGTATCTAAAAATGTATCTCACATATGCAAAGTTGTAATTGGAAAACTGAAAAAAAAAATGGAGATGTAAGATTGGAAAGTGTTTTCAAACTCCGTATCCTCAGTGGCTTATGCCTGGGGAGTAATCAGTCACAGAATCTCCATGCAAATTGAATCACTATCTGTGAATAAATGCATCCACTATTTTTAAAATATGATTTAATGTTTGAGTAACGCCTTCCCATCACCCACCTGTTAAGTCTCAACACTTGTGATCTGAGGAGCTTTTTTGTAATGCATCCAGAGACTCGTCCTTGGAATTAATATGAAAATTTAATTACAGAATAAAAATGGGTTCTTGATCGAATCATAATGCCTTCAATTACAGATTCTAAAGCCTTAATTTGTATTTCATCTTGCAAAATATAATCACTATTTGTAAAGCTCTTTTTTGACAGAGTTTTGTTCTCAGTGATGAAAGAAAATATATTTTTGTTGTTAATTTTTTTTTGTTGAGGATTAGTGCTGTGAATTCTGGGTTGGATTAAGATAGAACTTCGAAGTTAGTTAAGAAGACATGTAATAGAAACACTGGGCCATGAGACTTTGGAAAATTGCTGCTGCAGAATAACTAGTCACAGCCAGTAAGAGCCTTTTATCAAAGACTGAAGCATTATGTCTGATGGTAATACTGTACTCTGCAGTGTTTTATTCTAGGAGAGACTTTCACCAAAAAAAAAGAAGTAATTCTTTCTCATACAATCAGGGAGTCTTGTAGTCTAAACTGAAGGACAGAGGGCTTGAATGGGAGAATCAAGCGTTTTGGTAGGGAAGCCGTTGCTGTCCGTTGCAGTGTTGGAGACACTGGTGCTGTTGTCTCTAAGTAGTGATTGACTCCACGCCACATCAAACATATTCTCCTAGAACAAACAGTATAATGAAGTCCATTCATATCCTGTATCGATTTCACTCCACATCGACCAGGGAGTTTTTGTCACTCTCTGGTTATTGAAGTCCAACTTTCTGAAGTCGTACGCTGAACACAGCTGCTTACAAAGCCTCCTTTTCATTACACCGTGTACCAAAAAGAAACAGTCCTGAGCTTCACACAATTAAGCCCCAGCTCTTCTCCATACGCTTTTCAGCAAGATGGGTCCTATATCTTTGTTGTGAGTGCTCTCCTGGCCGTGTGTTGATTCAGAGGAGCCGGCACCTTCGCAGCCACAGATATCTCTGCGGCTTACCGAACCCATACGCAGGAGGAACTAATGCGATCCACTCAGCAATCAATACGCCTTAGTTGATTCATTACCGACGAACATTGCTTTGCAATCGCCCTGCAGGGGATTTGCTCCTTATGGTGCCGATTGACTTACGCACATGTGTGTGAGAGCAGCCTGGCCACTTTTATTGTCTGCTGCCGTTCACCAGGACATAAAGAGCCCTACTTTTGCACTCTGCTTACTTAAAGTTTACAATGAAAGAGGAACTCCGCCAAGCGTTGGACATACAGGGGAGCTGTTGTTCAGGGCTGTCTCATCTTTAATAACATTCACCTGTTTGGCAGATTCTTTTTATCATCTCCAGTCCTAATGAGATATTGAAATGGCTGCATTTTAGCTGTAAGAGAGAGCAGATTGTCGCCGTGTTGCCCCTGTCAGGTGTGCTGGGCCAGTGGAGCAGTAGTTCACTGATGGTCGAGCCAGTTCAATCTTAATGATCCACACTGCAATTTCTGTCCATTTGGATGCATGTAAACAGCTGGGAGCTGCAATAAAGGAGCCATCATCAGGTGGCACAAATGACTTGTGGTCCAGAAGACATCAGGAATTTGTAATTCAGTTTGAAACAACTAAGTGTCTCTGTAGGGAAGAAAAGATCAGGAAGCACAAAGCAAGCTTTTAACAAGCAGCATGTTAAGATATCGATTGAAGAAGCAACTGTTTACAGTATTTCTATAAAAACAAAGGGAAAAGGTTATGTGTGCCCTTCAATTCACAAAATCCAGTACACATGGTGGGGTCTTGCTAGAATTTATTGACAAAGGAAAGTAAAGTTCTGTATTCAATGACTTTTGAAATGCGTTCACCTCCTCTCACTGCTGACGTCCAGTTTCTGTTCAACACAGCCAGCATCTCTTACCTGAAAAGCAATACAAAACATCAGTAGCTAATATCCTTTGGCATATTGAGCATAATGCTCTAATCAAAAGGACAAGAGCTTCATGCATAGTCATTGTAACATTTGGATACCAAACTGAATTCATCCTCCTCTCTTTTGGGAAGGTGCTGTTCTGTTAAATGCCAGAATTTTATCACTGGAAATAAAAGAGCTGACAGAGACAGAGAGAGAGAGAGAGAGAGAGAGAGTGGTGTGTGGTGTGTGGAGGGGGGATCTAAAAGCATTTGAGATCTCAGAAGGAGTCAAAATCAATGCACAGCCACAGTTTTCAGAGTAGATAAAAGGGACCTGCTGCCTCAATTGCCTGGAAACTACTTAGAAATTCTCACTTCGATTTATTTCAGGAGTCAGCCACATTAGGACTAAATGCTGTGGAGCAGGGCATCACATCTTTGATGTTCCCAACCAAATGAGAAGCACTAATGGACATATCCCCCCACTCAGAGCAACAGGGCTCAGATTTTATAACTACAGCCGTGGGAAGATCACAAATTGGTCTGTTCTATCATAATTAATGAATTCATTCACTCTCATTCATACATTTTTCATGAATAGTTCTTTAAATGAGGTTGCAGTGCGAGAGTAGTCATTTGCTTTTCAGGATATGAATATCTGAGGTTTGGGACATTTCTAAATCCTATATTTGGGTTTCTTATGGTTCAGATAGTAGATATTTTCAGACTGAATTTAACTTCATGTAAAATATTTTCTTTTCATTGGGTTTTTAATTCAAGCCCAATAATTACTTTTACTCAGATGTTTTTCTTAGTCTGAGCTGTTCTCAGAAACGTTATCAGATCCTGTGAGGTATACGTGAAGAACGCATCCAAGCGTTCCTGTACTGCTCACTGACATCATTAAAACCATTGTTAAATTACATCGTCTGGCATCATGTTTGTCAAAATTAAGGTGAAATGTTATCAAATTTAATTGGGCTCTTTTTGTAAGTTTGATTTATTTATTTTTTTAATTTTTTTTATTATTATTTTTGTTTTGTTTGTCTAAAGACAGACGGCTGGTGCAGTGCAGCAGAGTAACAAGTTTTATGCAAATGAGAATCCTAATGAAAAACATACTGCATCTGTAAGACAGACATGGGCAGCTCGAATAAATGCCTCCGTTTTCTCAGCATGTGTCATTCTGACTGGGATTTCATTTTTAAATATACCACTGACGTGGCACATCCGTGCGCACGTTCAAAAGGAGCCGGCGTGACAGTGGCCAATATGCTCAGGAAGGGTGGAGAAATCTCCGATAAGATTCGGCAGCGAGGAGCTGGGCTGCACGCACCAGGCAGGAGTGGCGTGTGCACGGCTGCCGTGCGGCTGGGAGTTAATCCTGTGAAAGGTAGCGCTTAGCTGTCGCGAGCTGATGTCAGATCAGCGATGGGGCTGGTAGATAAGCGCGTCTTATCTGTTGCTGTAGGACTCGTGACTGCCATCTGAAGTGCCAGAGACACACACACAAAGGCACAGGTCCCACTGCTCCATGCAAATCACACTGGCTAAGCCCAGAGTGTAAGAGCCAATCGAAAGGGCTTCAACATGAGGTTTGGTTCAGTTGATTAGTGCTTTATCAGGCTCATCTTTGCACTGTGTGTGAGAGGAGTATTTATTAGATTTCTTTAAAGGTCACCCATATTATCACAGGATGTGTATCCTGCTTGCGTCAGTCTTTCTGATGTAATGCTGTACGTTTAATCAATCCTATATATCTTACTGACTCTCTTGTGTGTGTGTGTGTGTGTGTGTGTGTGTGTGTGTGTGTGTGTGTGTGCGGTCAGGTGTGCAGCGCAGTGCAGAATCAGGACTTCACGGTGATCGAGGACTACTGTGTGGGACTCAAAGCTCTGCTGTATCTGAAGAACATCGAGGAGCTGTGGGACTGGGATGGCCAGTCTCCGCCCACTGCCCGACACCAGAAGGGCAAGCCTGTGCCCACACTGGGCACGCTGGTGGGCAGGGTGAGTGACTACTCTCGATCTTACTCTCCCTGAATTATCCCTTTTATTTCGGGTCTCCAACCGAATGTTAGTAGCCTGAACTGTAATTCCAGAGCTGACTGAGCAGGTACTCATTAATATAGCATTGGCATTATAGCTGTGTATATCTCCATTTGTGTTACATTGTTATTACACGGCTGGAATTCATATAATTACAGTGCTGTCCAAAGCATAAAGCTCCCACTTGTATGGTAAATCAATTTCCTATAACAGCAGAGTTGGTGAACTGATGGGGGGGCAGAGGTCAGTCTTTATGATGCTGTATTACAGTACATCTGTGAGGAGAAAAGAACGGGCCTTGTGGGGTGAGAATGACCATAATCTTAACCTAATGAAGGGCAGGTCACAGCTTGTCCTCTAATAAAAGCAGTAATTGCAGCCAAGAACCACAAATGTCAAAAGAGCTGGCGGGATGTGATGGTCGTTTGCTGTGAGATCTAATCTAAAACCTGAAATATAAAACAGTTTTCTGTGAGTTGCGTGAGAAAAAAAAATAATTGGTTTACTTTAATGTTGTACATATTCCCCCCTTTTTGTCCTGCTGTACATGAGATTTCCATAACAGTAGCAGCACAATAACAGGACTCACAGAGTCTGGACAAAAGAAGGCCACTTGCACATTCAGTGGTTTTGCATTCTGCATGCACACTCTGGCTTTGCTAAACCACCTTATTTGTGCACATGAAATATTAGGCAGCATGTAAATGAGCAAAACTTCATTGAACTCTTTGAGGCCTTTATCAGATCCTAGTGGTCCTGTATGCTGGTTCACACGCTGGTTCACGTGGTGGTTCACACGCTGGTTCACACGCTGGTTCACACACTGGTTCACACGCTGGTTCACGTGATGGTTCACACGCTGGTTCACGTGGTGGTTCACATGCTGGTGCATGTGCTGGTTCACACGCTGGTTCACGTGCTGGTTCACACGCTGGTTCACGTGCTGGTTCACGTGCTGGTTCACACGCTGGTTCACGTGGTGGTTCACATGCTGGTTCACACGTGGGATCAGGGCTGCCACAGTGAGCTGCGCTGCTGTTGGGAGTGAACGAAGAGTTGGAAAAGTGAGCCATTTCCGTGCAAGCAGGGTGATATTGCCAAACCCGTTGGAGTTAAAGGTGACGTTCACAGCGCTACCCCTCAGCTTCCACCCGTGTGGCCGCAGTCGAGGTGCTCCGGTGGTGGTGAAGCTACGGCCACCGAGCTTTGCTTCTGTAGCAGGGCTGGTGGGCAGGAGTTGCACTGGGGAGGTTGTTCCTGTGCTCCATTCAGATGCTGTGAGCTGGGGTTATCCCTTATTCTGCACACACACACACACACACACACACACACACACATACTTATGGCATTCTTTTAAGTCCAGTTTATAACGAAAGGGTGTGGAATATGCAGCAGGTCACAAGTGAAGAGGGACTGGAGATATTGCCTGTCAGTGCCTCTGTGAGACTGGCCCAGGCGAAGCCTTGTCTGAGGCCTGTGATTGACAGCTCACCTGGGCGGGAGCTTGCTGGGAGTTGGTTGGGGGTTGGGGACGTGCTTCATCTACAGACATGCTTCATCTACAGACATGCTTCATCTACAGCACCACAGAGAACAGACAAAGATTGACTGTGTCAAACAAAAGAGTGGAGTTGGAAGGGAGGACATTCCCACTTTAAGAGCACAGCAGGGAGAAGAAGAGCCAACGAATAAGTGAGCAGAATATGAGTGGGCCGAGCCGGAAAAGGCAGTTTGATAGAGCTATAACTCAGGAGATGAGACGAGAGGGAGCGAGAGGTTGAGTGCACAGAAGTCACTGTCACAGCAATTCACTGCAATGGCAGTTGATAAAGGGGACCCTAAAGCAGTGCTCCACTAAAGACATATTTTCTCTCTTTGTTTAACACAGGCAGGCAGAGCGCTGTCTCAGGGAGGCAGCTTCAGTGGTGAGCGTCGCTACCTCAAGGGAGGAGCAGCAAGGCTTTGATGCCTAAGTGCGCTGTAGTGTTTGGGGGGTTTTCTGTGCCATTTCCCTTCCTCAGTTTTTTTGCTGAAAACGATGTAATGTTTTTCTTTACCTCAGTGGGCCTGCAGTAATGCGGCGTGTCCAATAAAGCGCGCCGCGCTCGAGTTCCGGGCGTATCACATTCGGAGAGGCGGCCGACCGTTTCCTGCTCTGGCCCCTGTGGGCAGAGACGGCGTGACTGCCGCTCCTGGCCCCGCCCGAGCCGCACGGCCACGCTGGAGGCCGCGGCCCCCCCGCCACCAATGGGGAAGCCTTGCTCTGTGGGGGCTCGAAAGGAGAGAATGAAGGAGAAAAAATTCAAAAAACAGAGGTGGCCATCAGCGCGTGGGAGTCCAGAGGGGAAGCGGGCGGGGCCTGGGGCCCGGAGCCCTCCCGCCGTTACCCTGCCGCCGGCACCTGACCGGCCCAACGGGAGGGGAGGGGCCTCGCGGGGGGAAGCAGCCAGCAGGACGTAGGGGGTGGAAGCTGTCACACAGCGGTGGGGCTGCCTGGCAGGCCTGCCGTTGTAATGAACCGCTCAGACCGCCCGCTCCACCAGCACCGCTCAGCCCGCCACTCCGGGGCTCTCGCCACAGTGGGGGAGGGGTTGGGACAGATGGAGTGTGTGCGGGTATGCACATGCTTTTGTGTGTGTGTGTGTGTATGTGTGTGTGTGTGTGTGTGTAAAGCAATGTAGCTGTTTTCTCTGAATCTCAAATAAAAGAAATTTTGTTAAAAGTTGCTTTTATACACAGTAATACTTTTCATTTATTTATTCATTTTCTAATCCGCTTAATCCACTCCAGGATCGTGGGGGCCAGAGCCTGTCCTATCTATATATTTTTATTCACAGTATTTTAACTGTGTGGGGACAGTGGCCCTGGATTAATGTTTACAGCACTGTGCTGTTGGTAAGCTTCAGTGTATTTATGTAGAGGTAATATAAGGTACATTTTGTGTAACAATTAAAAACTTTCACATTTTCTGCTTGATTTCACTGTTTTATTTCTAGCATGCAAATTCTGATCCCACAATGCATTGTGTATAGTACTGTGCCTCTGTCCACGGTGAATGGAATCTTAGCATCTGCCGTCGCAGTAGAAGTGAAGTCAGGTGAATTACTGCTCCTCCATTATGCACTTTGGATCGAGAAGGCTGGAGTATTTTTTCTTAAGGAATACAAATCAGAAAGTGTTTTGTGTGGTAAGTGCTGATTGCATGCTGTGGAAAGACAACCGCGGTTCTTGCGCATGGCCTCTTCACTCACTTACACCATAATAGTTCTTATGTGATTAGACTTTTGATGTGTTTTGTGACCAAATGCACCAAAGTTTGAAAATATACAAGGAGATTAATTACTACAAAAATGAAATTTTCCAAAAATACTCTCAGAATGGGTAGGCCTGTATTTCGTTACTGTGTGCATGGGTAGACAGATGCTTCCATATCAGTTTCCCTTTCCCCGAAGGGCAAAGCATTTGTTATGTCATAATGGGCTGAGAAGCTGAGAGACTTTCAAACCCATAATCCAACCTCCCATCTTTTAATCCAAAAGCCCAATTAAGATCATGTTTATTTTATGTGACATATGGAATCATTATTTCATGGAGCTGTGAGCAGGCAGGACAGGCCTGTAGAGAAGTGTTTGGAGAATTGCTTTAGTGCATATTAGATGTGAGGGGAGTCAGTAAGCCTGTGTGCCATTAGCCTGGCCTGAGTGAAGATGTACAGTTATTGCCGCGGCCAGGGTTGGGGCTAGCTCAGCCGGAGCAGGCCGGACGGCGCAGACGCGAGAACGGAATGGCGAGCCTCCTGGAGGGTGAAAACGTTCCGCTGATGGAGCTCCAGCCTGCGTAGTCGACAACAGCAAACCACATGTTGTGCTGCTGGGAGGAAGAAAAGAAAAAAAAAAACTTCACTAAGGTACAGTTTGTGTTCTGTTAGATGTTTAGGTCATGCATTGCTTGCCAGTAGACTACTGAAGGATATTAAACCACTGCTGACTACTTTCATTTAATTACAGGCTGGTATAATGTGGAGAACGTAGGGAGGTGATGCGGGTTGCTCCTCCTCTCTTCCAGTGATAATTTCCTGTGTCCTAAATTGTCCTTCTGCACTGAGCGGTGTCTAGCAGCACACCTGTTATTATTTATTATTGCAGATGCACCAAAGGAGTATTTGTTGTCTTCACTACCTGAAGATTTACAACTTTGCTTTGAGATGAGACAAATTCCAACTGATGACATTTTGTCCTGTGTGTTGTGTGTGCATATGTGTGTGTGTGTGTGTGTGTCTGTGTTTGTGTGTACATTTGTTTGTTGAGGAAAACACTGCATCCAATTAGGAGAGTTACTCTGGTGCTGAAGACATGGGCTTGGCAGGAAGGGGGTAGAGTGCCTCACAGTACCTTTCATTAAAGCAGACACAGCTCAACGGCTCTGGAAACTTTTAAAAAGAGGGCTGCTGAATTATTACACAACAAATGGGTGGCCATCGTGCAGAACATGTGAGATGCCCAGAGAGGCTGCATGCTCTTAATCAGCTAAAGTGAGCTGCTCCCTCACTCTGCACAGTGTTCCCTTCAGAGTCAAACTCCCTCACTCTGCACAGTGTTCCCTTCAGAGTCAAACTCCCTTACTCTGTACAGTGCTCCCTTCAGAGTCAAACTCCCTCACTCTGCACAGTGCTCCCTTCAGACTCAAACTCCCTCACTCTGCACAGTGTTCCCTTCAGAGTCAAACTCCCTCACTCTGCACAGTGCTCCCTTCAGACTCAAACTCCCTCACTCTGCACAGTGTTCCCTTCAGAGTCAAACTCCCT
>JAOXYF010000008.1:7860758-7904403 GCA_028565775.1 Sternarchorhynchus goeldii
AAAGAAAGAAAGAAAGAAAGAAAGAAAGAAAGAAAGAAAGAAAGAAAGAAAGAAAGAAAGAAAGAAAGAAAGGAAAGAAAGATCATGGCTGGATTAGGACCTTGTGTTGTTGCTGGTTTAAATTAATGAGGGCTGAAATCTTAGAGATAAATTTAGGTTTTCATATTTAATTATGGCCCACTGCTGCAGTTTAGTAAGGATAAATTGCAGTTATTATGCTCCAGGGATGTTTGTCTCTCTCTCTCTCTCTCTTTCTTTCTCTCTCTCTCTCTCTCTCTCTCTCTCTCTCTCTCTCTCTCTCTCTCTCTCAGTCATAGTCTCATGACCAGATGCCTCTTCTCTCAGTCTCATGAGCATGTGCCTTTCGTTAATGACAGTGTGTGCTGGAGGGAGTACTAGTCGTTCATGTTTGCAGTATGCAGCAGTGGAGTGGGGCTGATGCAGGCTTGTCCAGCTCGTGTTGTGAGCTCTTCTCTTATCTGGAAGGCTCCATGTGCTCCCAGTTTGTGGTGCAGCTTGCTCTCACTGGACCTGCACAAATCACAAAAGTACATCAAAATTTCTGATTATTCCACTAATGCTTCCTCTCAAATGTGTGGTTCACTAATGTGCAGAGAAATCTAAATGATAGAGTGCCTTTTACAATGTGTTGTGGTTTTACTGATGGCCTATTAATAGAACAGACACATATACCCTCTTTGCCACTGGAGATGAAGACGTGTTCTAGGCGTTTCATCCTTGCCAGCATTTCTCTGGATCATCTTAGGAAGGCTGCAGTCTGTGTGGATGGTGAGGGCTGCCGCATGAATGCTGGGTCACAACCATTTGGAATGAAAATTACAACAGGAGCCATGACTGTTTACATCATTACAAGCAATTCTAGATGCTAATTATAGATTAGCATTGGATTCTCTTACTGTTGTGTTTCTGTATAGTTGTCAAAAGCTCCTTCCTGTATTACCAGATTTATAATTCTTTAACCTGTTGTGGAGCAAATTTTCTCGATCCTTGGGGCAAGTAAATGTTGAAATCATAGTGAAAGCAAAAACTCTGTACTAGATTCCTGTGCTGTTTCCCTGTACCTCTCTCTCACAGCGCTGCTTTTGCCAGTCTGCTCTGCAGTGTGAACAGGGCTGCATGCAATTCAGTTTCACATCACATCTGAACATGGAAGCGTGTACAAAACTAGCAAATTATTTCGAAGCATCAAGCTGATCCAGTAAGGGTAGCCTCTGGGCCGGCGCGCTGCGTGCTCCCCAGGACGCCTGCCCGGCTGTTCCTCTCTCCTCTCCCGCCAGTGGTGAACTGAACTCGGGCCTCTGCGACTGATTGCGTTCCCACGCTGGGCGTGGCGTGGCAGGTGGGTGGGCACGGAGCTCCCGGCTGATCCCGCCTCTCTCTCCCCCCTCCTGCATTCAGGGGCAGCGGTGTGTGCAGCGCTCTCACTCCAAACTGTCATGAATATGGTAATCTGGGGAAATCACGGCGAACAGGTACTTCTCCGCTTATGTGCACGCCAGGAGAGGCGGGAGGGTGAGGAGGGTGAGGAGGGTGAGGCGGTGCCTCCTCTTCGGCGCCGGGACCTGCCGGAACCCCATCAGCTGCGCAGCGAGCAGCTGTGTGTGACGATAACGGGGTGAGTGGGCGAGCCTCGCGTCAAATTACCTCCCCGCGAATCGCACAAGATCGAACGAGGACCGGAGAGAGCAGTCAGAGAGGGAGATAGAGGGGAGAGAATGGGATGAGGAGAGTGAGCCAGATTGAAGGAGAAAGCATTAATTTCACATTTGCATGGATTCCATTACAGTGGATTTTATTAGGCAGGGCAGGAGGGAGGCAGCAGTGCTGTGATCAGACCCGCCGGTTCAGGGGAACGAGCACCAACAGCTCAGATGTTGCTCTTTCTGTTTAGCCAAGCGATCTGTCTCTTCTTATATAAATGTCTGCATACATTTTGGCTTTGATGAGAGAGAGTCCCTCTGTGCTGCCTGTTTCTCTCCTCCTCTCTCTCTCTCCTAATGTGTGGTCACAGATGTTTGTGATGCATCAGAAGCCAATTTATTTTGTAAATCTATGATGCACCATTTCACCTTTTCTTGGTGTTGTATGCAAGTCTGCAGTCAGAATGTTTTTCCAATATAGGTGCAGAATTTAAGCATTACCTAAAAGACCCTGGTGAAAAATGGGTTTTGTTTCAGATCTCTATATGGCAATAATAGTGTATATCTGAGATATGTTAAGAGCATGGAGTGAAATAGTGCTTCCAGCAGGATCACTTCTTCACAAGTGTAATAGTTTGCAGTCTCGATTTCGAGTGAGCAGCCAATCTCTGCTCCTTGACATGGCAAAGTCTTAAGCCTGAATAGCAAATGAATATTTTTGCAAATATATTGCATGATTTTACAGTACAGGGCCTTCGAATGATAAAAAAAACTATTCTAAACCAAGGACAGTAATCTTTTAGAATCACTCAGTATGGCCAACATCAGCGTTCGTTTCACTTTTTATGCACAAACAATTTGTACAATATGCACAGGGTGCTTCAGGGAATAGAGATGTAATATTGATCTAACATGCTTGCCAACATGTTTTTCTGCATTAAAATTTGGTCTTTTTGTACAATATACAAGCAACCTTTTAGCCTCTTCCGCACATGTAATGAAATCATGTGGAGCCCCAGTTGCGGGGGTTTTAAACCACTGAATATTGACCAAAAGGCTTTCATTCATTTCCAGCCCAGACAGACAGTTGCCAGTACAGTGAGTGGTGGGCCGGACTGTGTATGAGGAAGGCAACCTGTCCGCGTTTACTCTCTTCTCCCCCAGTGTTTGGTTTTCACTGAAGCTCTAATGAGGGACGCACCACTGATACTCTGGTACACAGAGCAACTGAGACCCAGAGACTCAGTGATCACTAGCAAAGCATAAATATGAGCCTCTGTGGTGAGGGAACCTTAAAGAAGAATGAATACCGATGGGTGATGAAAGTAGACCAACAACAGAAAAATCCAATAAGATGCAGAACGGAGGACAAAGAATACAGAATATGATTGGTTTGTGTGGAGCACTGAGTGCGGGGAGGGAGAGTTACAAACACCTACAGCTGCTTTTGTTCAGAGGCTTACTGTCATAACATGAACAAGGTAATATAACCTTTTTATAGAGGTTTAATATAATGAAATACATATGTTGATGGTGACTTTGGACCAGTGGTTGTACTTTTTATTATGCTTTGACAATGAAGATGGATTTTGTGGTGTTCTCTTCTAGAACCTGCCCAATTTTGGTCCATATCTCCAGGAGAAGAAGCTGGCCGTTGCAAACGCCAAACAAAATCCCACCAGCGTTGCTCCTCCTTCGAGTAGCTCGAGGATCAACCTGCCTAAGGAACCTGTGCTGGCCATTAAGGTAAGAGCTTCCTCAGTCCATCCACGGAGCTGTGTGTTCCCCATGCATGGGTTAGTGGAGGATTAAGGTTAGTTTTAGCACTTGTTCGTCCTCTGGGCAGGATGTGATCGCTCAGGCTCTGAAGCACATAGGAGCATACCAAGAGCTCAACAACCAGGACCAAGTTCAGGCTCTCATAGATGAGGAGATGTGCATCAACTGTGGGAAGTGTTACATGACCTGCAACGACTCCGGCTACCAGGTGCTTGTCTCCAGCCACCCACATGATCTGACACACACACACACACACACACACACACACACACACACACACACACACACAGCCTGAAGTCACATTCCATAACCCTTTTCTTTTTTCACCTCTTTCTGGCTCAGAGTTTATTTTTCCCCTTTTTCTTTCCTCTCTTTTTCCTTCCTCCCGCCGTGCGCTTCTGCAGCCGTTAGCAGCGTAAGCCGTGCTTCAACCTCTGCTCCCAGCGGCTCACACCAGCGCTGTGCACCTGCCGTTGAGCCGCGTGTCTCTGGACCAGACGACAAGCCTCGCAGGCCCTGCAGGCCTCTCAGGCCTCGCCGGCCTCACCAGCCTCGCAGGCCGCCTAAAAGCACTTCATTAGCCGGCCTCGTTTTCCCAGCAGAGCCACTGATGCATATTAGTAGTGAAAATGCCGAGGCTCCTCCCCCGCCTCGGCTCAGAGAGGACCGCTGGATGGGCCAGCTGTGACAGTTTTATTAAAGTATTTGTCTCTGCTTTCTCCTGGTTTCTCCTGCTAAATAAATGTCTACCTCGATTTATCATAAGGGTATTGATGAAGTAGCAGGCCAGTTTTATCAAAGCCGTAATTGTTCATTGTGACACTCATTGTCGGTGAGTGGATCTCTGAGAGGGATTACTTGTTATTAATGGATTCTAATAAAGAGGGGCATTCATCAACATAATGTGTCATGATCAGAAAGGTGGCTCTGTATGCAATGCAAAATATCACACTTTAGCAACGACTGCAGTTCACTGTTGATTAGAAAGGCTCTGTTGTTTACTTAGCTAAATGACATTGCTAACAGTTTGGTCTGGTGCACATACATCTGTCCATCCTGTACACGTACATCAAGCAACATGTAAAAACAAACGTCATGAACACTTTGAAAGCATGCGAACACGCCCCCTGCCCTCCCACGATCGAACACACGCTTACCCACCTGCCCCTGCCCTCCCACGCTGGACCACACGCTTACCCACCTGCCCCTGCCCTCCCACGCTGGACCACATGCTTACCCACCTGCCCCTGCCCTCCCACGCTGGACCACACGCTTACCCACCAGCAGGAGGGAAGGAGAGGCTGGATGCGGTTCACACCGGCTGCCTGGAGCACATGGTGGTGTATGTGTTGCTAAATGTCCAGCAGTAACCCCTGATCCCCACCCTAGCCCTGATGAGAGCGTAATGACTTTAATCTAATAGTGTGTGCTCTCTTCTCTCTGGCAGGCCATCACGTTTGACCAGGAGCGCCACCTTCCTGTGGTACAAGACAGCTGCACTGGCTGCACACTCTGCCTCAGTGTATGTCCCATCATCGACTGCATCAGAATGGTTGCCAGGACGACGCCCTATATGCCAAAGAGAGGCCTCCCTGAAGCCATCACACCCGTATGCTGAATGAGAAAGATAGAGAGAGGAAATGAGAGAGAGAGAGAGAGAGAGAGAGAGAGAATAAAAAAATAACCAAACGTCTACATCAGAGCATTGATTTCTGTTCATAATTGCACTGTGAAAAATGACCTTTGTTGTGAGGGGGAAAAAAGCAAATAATTAGTTTTGAGAAATAATTGCCTTATATTCTGAAGCCAATTATCCAGAAATAATCGTGAGGACGAAAACAGTTGCGTTATTTCAAAACAATAGTGGGGCGATGTGTTGTCGTGGAGTTCATCCGCTTCTCTCCGTCAGAGCTACACTAATGAGAATAAAGAGAGAGGCCTGGAATAATGGATGTTTATGATGTGGCCCCGGGAGCCAGTGCCATCACTGCCTGCTGTATCTCCTGACAGAGTACAGTGACACTTCATCCTGAAGCTATCTGGTCAAATGAGACTTTATGCGGACAGGAAATGATCAGACATACAGCAGATAGTAATGAAGACAGATGAATAGTAAATGTTACAGCCCACGGAACATTTCCAACGCACAGTTGTTGCCCTTACTCAAATTATTGCCTTACTTACCTCAAAGAACGAGTACACTGGTATAACAGGAGAGCTTAGAAGTCTAACCTAAAACTTTTAGTTCAGTTATCCAGTCATTTTGAAAGCAACTTTATGACAAACCTTACACACTTTATTACAATGAAGTGACAAGCTCTTTTATAACAAGACTGCCTGCTTTTGATGTGTTGACTAGTAAGTGGTAATTCTGAGAGCCGGCTTGCTTGTGTTATACAGTGAACGTCATGGGGAAAGGTCACCGTTGACTGTTTCCAGGTCATTAGATATGAATACTAGCTGTGATTCATTCTGGACCCTAAAGGTCAATTCTGACCACTTCTATCTCAATAAATCGGCTGTCCTGGCGTCAGTGTGCTCCTCGCTGACGGTCCGATCTCCCCAGCAGACCCCAGGGCTGTATACCTGTCCCTTTACAGGCTTTATGCCACTGTTCCAGGGCAGTGCTACAAAATGTTACTGCGTAAAAGCAGGGTGTGTCCACGAGCTGCTCTCACTCCGGGCTTCTGAGAATTATTCCACCATATAATCTTGTTTTCCACTGAATGACACAGTAATTCAGATGATATCTGGATGTATTAAACGATTGTACCACTGTGAAGTAAGTAAAGTATTTTGGTACTAATTGAAATAATTTTATGCATTACATGTTTCAAAAATCATTCATACATTTGTCAATATTCCTGTTAATAAAAAAGCGAATTTTGCAACGATGCTGGTGTTATAGATTTTTATATACTGGTGAATATGAGAAAATTGTGCATACCATTTTGATTTATTCTGCATCCTGGTACAGCATTCCCTCAAGCACAGTGCTAACAGAGATTAATAGAGGTTAATGAGTTCACGCAGCAAATCTGCAGCAAATAAAGAGCATTTGAAGGGCCCTCTAGAGAACAAATCCTGGCATTAATATAGGTACTCTTATCTGGTAATCACTGTGTTGGTTCAGATGTAAACAGTAAGAGTTAATGCTTTTGCACATGTAGCATAGCCTACCCTGTTAAATAAGGGAAGCGGGGGAGGGGTGTGCGTAAAGGAGACGAGTGTCGTTGGCTTCAGGCTGGTTTGATTGGATGTTGAGAAGATCTGAAACGCTCAATGAGCCACACCAGTGTGGTGGCAGTGGGAGTGGAGGCGCGGTCTGGGGCTTGTGTCTGCACTCCGGGGGCCATGGGTTAGTGTAAATGTTTACTTCCTCGCTGGTGGGCCGGTGAGATAATTAGGGTGACATTTAGTGCGGCGGCGGTGGCGGCGACCGATCCACGACGGAGCTCCGCCCCTGCCCACAGCCTGCAGCGCATCATTAAAAATCAACATGGCATCAATCTCGGCCCGGCGGCGTGAACCCGGAGCCGGAGTAAACGATCGGCGG
This sequence comes from Sternarchorhynchus goeldii, assembly GCA_028565775.1. Taxonomy (NCBI): domain Eukaryota; kingdom Metazoa; phylum Chordata; class Actinopteri; order Gymnotiformes; family Apteronotidae; genus Sternarchorhynchus; species Sternarchorhynchus goeldii. Next base: position 7,867,755 of record JAOXYF010000008.1, read on the forward strand.
TGGTGCGGTAAGTGGCAGCGGTGGTGGTGGTGGTGGTGATGACTGGGGGGTTCTCCGACCTCAGGACGGCTCTTCCTGACTCTGCCACCTGGGTCATGGCGGCCGCTTGTTGGAATATGCACACAATAACACTCGCTAGGAACACAGAAGAGTTGCGGAATCGATCGGCTTAGGAAATGGGCCGAATCATCTAATGATTGAGAACCGGTTAGTTAGAACAGACCCAAGCAAACTTTTAGAAATACAAGGGCAGTGCTTTAAGTACACTTGACTTTGGGAGCCCAGCACGTCATGATTCCTTCAGTGGCATCAGTAGCTGTGGGCCACATGCGGCTGGTTCAGTAGCGAGGACCCGGTTCTAGCAGGAGGAAGCAGAGAGCTTTTGTTATGTAGCTCCCTTTTGTCATTAGCTTTTCCTGTAGCGTAGATCCATTATCCAGTCTGGATCCCTGCCAGGATTCAAAGCAACGTTGAATTTAAATGATCATTCCCCTCACGAGCAGCTCTCCTGAATACCTCCAAACTCAGCCTTCAGACGGGGAAATGGGAGGCAGATGAATTACATCTTACAACTTTTTTTGTGCTTTGTCTGCATTCATCTGCCTTTTCTGGCTACATGCGAGTTTAAAAGAGGAGGATTCTGAGGTGCATTGTTTCAAAGCCACCTATTCAGGTGCACATCAGTTTCCCGAATAGCACTACTATAATGAATAACGCTTCTATAATGAATAACACTTCTATAATGCCGATTAATAATGCAGTCAAATGCAGCACAACATCTTGCGCCTTAAAAAGTTACTCATTCAAATGCATTTTGGACCTTCATCTTTTTTATTACTGCTGCTCAGTCACCATAGCAACAAACCTTTTACAGTTTAAATTCGGTCTCTCTCTCTTGCTCTCTCCCTACCTCCCTTCCTCTTTCTGTCTCTCATTCTGTCTGTCTTTCTCTCTCTCTCTCTCTCTCTCTCTCTCTCTCTCTCTCTCTCTCTCTCTCTCTCTCTAGCGAACACCACTGCTGTATCCTAGGTGAGGTGTTGAAACTTTCAGAGCCAGTGCCATTCATCAGGACAGCTGTAAATGAGTGGGGACCTTAGCAAAGAGCTTCGTGTTTGTGCTCAGACGCCCCCGTTCAATACAGCGTCACTGGCGGCGTGGGTGGGGGGGAGGGGATGGTTCTTGGGGGGGGCTTAGCTGCTGAGGAATCGTGTCTGGCATTTGGAACTTCCAGTCTGGACTGACGGATGAGTGAGACAGTATCTCACACCTCAGCGTTAATGGTCTGAGTCAAAGGACCGCAGTCGATTTTCTTGTTTTTTTTTTCCTGGTTTTTTTTCCCCCCTCACCTCCTCTCATTTACAAAGCAGCCAGCTGATTATAAGAAAGTCCTATCAGCGTAGTGGGGTGTCCAACCACCGGAACATGAACTATCTGAATGCATGTACACAAGCAGGCCTTTCCTTCACCAGTACTCCGCTTTCCGGGTGGACGTTTAGCAGAAGGGCTTGTTTGGGGTGGTTTTGCCGGAGCCGTCTCTGTAGCATAGGCACTACGGGATTTGACATGCATTGTGTACCTTCTTTGTGGAGCTGTGCTCATCTGTGCCTTTCAGAAGTAAAGGGGGCAGACAGAGCAGGGAGGGAACGCATTTCCAGCAACTCTTCCAAAGGACACGCTCCCTGAAACACGTACAGAAATAGAGGATCCACTCTACTGTGTAATAATCAATTTGATTTCTGATGCGTGTGCCTATGTGAACAGAAGCCATCTTCTATCCCTGTCAAAAGAAGGAGCGGGAGAGAGAGGGAGGGAGAGGGTTGTGCAGGGCAATCGGCAATTTGAAACTTGGGCTGCCTCCATGGTTCAAGGTTTTTCTGGCTCCACTATTTGGCAGCAGAGGCTCCCAAGCACTGGGTTCCCAAGCACTGGGTTCCCAAGCACTGGGTTCCCAAGCACTGGGTTCCCAAGCACTGGGTTCCCAAGCACTGAATCCCCAGCGCAGTAGTGGCACCTTTTATGCTGAACTCAGCATTTGACGTTTTTCTTTTTCACGTCCCGTAGAACTACACACGTCTGATACGGCATCAAAAATGTTTTGGATTTGATACTGATGTTTTGCTGTTACAAAAAGAGGAACTGAACCGACAGGAACCCGTGGTTCACATGTGTGATGATATGCTGGAGCTTGTAACTACAGCCACAATCCAGCCTCCAGGAACACTGTACTGCAACATTTCCTGTTTGACCCTCCATAATTGTAATTAACAATTATGCAGTTGGAGTCCAGCCAGTGGGTCAAAATGAATTATTCATTAAGTTAATGAAAGTTAAGACATACCTCTGTCCTATCACAGTTTTGAACCAATAATAATAATTATTATAACAGAATAAAAATGTCTTATTATGCTCAGTTGTTTTTGTTTTGGTTGTGTTTTTCCTCACGTCAGCTGTTAGCATACAGCACTAAGTGCCATAAGTGTTTCTATGCAGAATTATCTTCTGTCCTAAAAGAAAATCTTTTGTTTTTATTTGTGCCTTTATGAATGATTTTATCTGAGGAGACAGCTGTGCTTGTCTCTATATACCAGGGCATGCTAGGTAAAGGTCATTTAAAGGAAGTGGCAGTACCAGCAGGCAGAGTCTGAGATGCCAGGGAGTGGTGGCCCTACTGAGTCAGAACTCAGTCGCTGCTGCCCTCAATCAACCAGCATGTCCGTCAGGTTCACCTCTCAAGTTCACCAACAGAGGGCGCAGCATCTATCTGCTCACACCATAGACAGTCAATGGCTCACACTAGCGGGGGGGGGGGAGAACTTCCTTCGTCAAAGGCACGCAATTTAGTCCATCTCGGAGAGACAACGCAGTTTTCAGTTATGTAAACTGCTACTGTGATATTAGAACCCAGCAAGAGCGAGTCACATCTATCAAATGCCGGCTTTCATTCGAGAGGACGTGTTCTCACACTCTGTGGTAATGAGGGAGCTGGGGCTGTCTGAGGAGGGTGCTAAGTATGTGCCATGTGAAATAGGAATGGGAATATTTTACTCATTTCTCTTTGCTCAGCTATGCTGATTAACACTGGCTGGCTTCTTCTTGACTAGAAAAAAAACATCTACAGAGTGTAGTACTTGTAATTAGTCTCTCAAAAGGTTCACACAAGATTTATTTATTTATTTATGTAGTCTCTCCAACAGTAAGTCTGTACAACTGGAACACAAATACGATGTAGACTTGATGGGCTAATATGAGCAATAGCCACAAGACATTTCACAAGTGCACATGTTCAAAATATCATATGGCGTTTATTCTCTTGCTTTTTTTTATGCCTGTTCCAGCCGTCCTCTGAGAGTCCTTGTGCTGGTTTCCACCCTGCAGAAACTGGGCTCTGTGCTTTCAAAGGCCGACTGAGTACTGCAGGCAGCAGGTGACATTTTGATTGAGATATTCTGTGTCTGATAACGGGTAAATTCCAGCGCAGTAACATGATCTTAGGCGGCGTGATGTGTTTCTCGCCTTGGTCTCTGCTCCACCAGTCAATGATGCGTGATGCTGTCTATTATGTTACAGTATGTATTTGCATTCTTCGTGGTCTACGGCGGGTATTTTAATAATGCCACATCACATGATACCCTGCAGGGGATGGTCTTACTATGCCATCAGACCTCTCCAGCTCACCTGGCTGTGGGCTGTGCATTATATGGTTATATGTAGTTATTATTTATAGCAGATCACAACGTATCATATAGAAAGCAGCGAATGTTGTGCATCACACGTTGCACAACAAATCTGATATTTTGCTCTACTGGCCACATTAGTTCAGTTTTCAAAACATGACATAACATTTAGTGTTAAATGTATCGTCATCAGTGTATTGCATAATCTTTGGCAGTGCTTTCTCACGGTGATTCCCACACATTTCAACACGGAATATTTCCTTTTAATCAAGATTCTGGTATAAGGGGGTTCTCAGTGGCCGTGTCTCGTGTGTGTCTCTGCCAACCCTCCCGTGCTGCAGTGTGCTCCCGGTGTGTTTATTCTTGTTGCTCCTCGAGTATTCCACATCACTCCTCAGGGGAGTGTACAGAGCATTCTGTGAAGGAGCGCAGCTCGGGCTCACTGGCTGCAGCCCTCCGTCCATCAGTGTAATTGTCTCGAGCGCTGGAAGTTATTTTCAGCCCTGAAAAAGGTTGGTCTCTTTTGTTATCTCACAAAGACTTCGACACCTTTCCTCTCAACCATGTCTCTTTGAAGCAATAGAGCTTCTGAGAATTACCTCTGCTGTGTGTGTGTGTGTGTGTGTGTGTGTGTGTGTGTGTGTGTGTGTGTGTGTGTGTGTGTGTGTGTGTGTGTGTGCGCGTGCGCTATTCTTAATCTGAAAGGTTTTGATCAGAACTAGTCCTCAGTCCAACATCTCTTTATGTCCATGTAAAGTCTGCAGCTTCTGTGCCTTTAGACATCAGCTAAACACAACCACAGCCATCGTATCAAGTGGTTGTAATTACGTTTTTCCCTTAATTTTGCATGGCTGTGTTTGTTGTTGGTTGCCTTTACCACCATGTTAATCCATCTCGCAGAGTTAATATTTCATGCAAGTGAAATGAAAATTAATTTGAAAAAGCACATCCACTCTCATTTACTAAGGAGTAGTGTCTCCACACAGGTATTCTCCCTGGGCAGCCTGGTGCAAGGAACACAAATCTGTATCATATATGAGGACCCATCCTCTGTATCCTCTTGTTTCTCCAGCAACTGTCACCTTTTCAATTTTTCAAGTCACAGAAATGTTCAAATGTCCCCTCAGCCTTGGGTATATATGTAACAGACTGATTTTTTCCATCAGTGGTTTTCCATCACAGGCTCCAACTGCACTCAGCAAAATCCTCAAAACTCTCTATTTGAAAGACACTGTCAAGCGCTGATATTACTATTTTGACAAATCAGTATTTCAGTCGTTATAAATATGATATGGCTGCACAGTTTTCACCACTTGTATCATTTACTTTTCACTTTGCTTTTTTCCTGGAGGCAGCTGAGTTGTAGGAGACTGGCTGAAACATCACATATTCAGCTTCTAAATTCTGCCAGTCCGCCACTGGGCACTGTTCGGAATCTTGCCCAGTGCCACCAGGCCTCGTCAGGGCTGGCGTCAGGCTTCCCTGTCAAGGATTTGGCAGGACCGTGGCATCATGCATCATTAAAAACCTTCTGGAATCTTCCGCGGTTTGGCCGGGGTTGTTTTGGAGAAGGTGGCAGAGCCCAGGGAGGTTGTGTTTGTAGTGAGTGGTAAAGACTTGTGTTACGAGTCTCTCCTGCTCAAGCTCATAGCTACCCTTCAGTTTGGGTTGGAGGGGAGAGGGTTAAAAAAAAGCCAAACAAAAAGCCTGAATTGCTTTCAGGGTGTTTTAGCCACTAATGCTTCAGTTTGTCCTAAAAGCTATCAATTAATGGTGGTGTAAAACCCTGGCGTTCTTCTGCCTGCACTAGTGAGGCCTGCAGGGTGAAACGCTCTGCCTTTTAGAGGGCAGCAGAAAGCAGATGTTCCTAAAGTGGTCCCTGGACTGACACACTGATAAATGCTAATGGAAGCGATTACCTCAGAAGGCAAATGGACCTCTCTGACACAGAGAATTGGCAGGGCCAGGCATGCGCCCACCGGGGCAGCGGGACCAATGGCAGGTGGATGCATGAATTGGACCCTATTGTTCACCTCAGGTGCAGTTGGCAAACAGCCCTCTAAACAGTCATTCAACACCAAAGAGCTTAAAGCCACATCTGAGGTGGATGGGATAAACACAAATTTTCGTTAAACACTTCAAAGAGCATGAGGGGGATTTAACATTTCTTAAAAACAATATTAGATGGTGACAAAAAAAGGATGGTTTACTGGTCTTTACATGGTGAACATCCTTCGTTTTCAGAGATGAATTTGGGCATACAAATTCCAACATGATATGTTTTAACAAGTAAAATGACCAGCATCTAGAAGCTAAGTGTACATTTGCATTGGTATATTTCGGTATTTATGAGCTGGATTGATTAAAATTTTCAAATTTTAAATATTTCTGGATAAAATCCACATTCTTCCTTGCAAATGCCCATTTCAAGGACTGTGAAATGGTACTGTGTGGGTTAGGGGATTCCTTAAACTGAAAAATACATTAATGCCAACGTCCCTGATCGGCAAATCAATTATGAAGCAGTAGGAAAGCCAGATTTTTCATATACATAACCTTCTTCTCATAATCCTACACAGAAAGCTGTTTCTCTAAGCAGAAAGGGACAGATAATCCACAAATCCCTGTAAGAGCTATATAAGAAGCGGTGTGCCATTACAGACCCTCACAAGGCCTGTCCAGGGAAGAGGAGCAATGTAGTGTGGAATGATGTACAGGCAACCGGAGAGAGCTTCAGCTGAGAGCTTTGCATTCAATGACCCTGAGAAAGAGGAACCAGGAGGGGGAAGCAAGACTTCTGCTTATCCCTTCTTCTGTGTACAGAAAGAGAGAGAGAGAGAGAGAGAGAGAGAGAGATTCTCCATGCTGAGAGATGTATCCTCACCCTGTAGGGGATGAAAAAATACCCCTGGGATTATCCTCCCTACCCGATAGTCAAACAGCCTCTGAGCCCAAAGTCACTTAGCTGGGAGCTCCTGTGGTGCAGGAGTAGCACGGATCTCCTCACTACACATTACAAAGTTTTCTCTCTCACTCTCTCTCACCCACTCACTCTCTCTCTTTCTCTCTCTCTCTTTCGGTCTGTATGATGCATGGTTCACTGCCAGAAAGCAGTCCTGAAACATCTGAAATGTATATATACATCAGTCCTGAAACGTGTATATACATCGGTCCTGAAACATGGAACACTTTTCTCTTTTCCATTAACAAGAATCGATAGAACCTCTAGAACAGACATTCTGCTTCAGCTCTTTTTTTTAACAAATACTTCCAGGTAAAATCTGATATTCTACAGAAGTAATTGCTAATTTCCTATTTTTATTACATATTTTAGAATTATCTTATTTTTTGTGTCTTACTTATTTTAGATGATCTGTGTGTCCAGTTATGCTGCTGTTGTTAAATATTCAAAATAATTACCCCGTATCTAAATTTGGATGTACTTGTCTTCTGTGCAAAATATACAAAAACTATCGGCTGTGTTCTCTAGACCACGATAACATCAGTTACGACCGAATCTATCTTTCTCTTTGCAGCTGACTTCCACTAAATTTGTCTTAAATGAACGACCATGTCATCACTCAGCCGTGATATTATTCATCAGTATATTCTCTCTGTGACGCCACCTTTCACTTATTCAAGGCTATGTGTTACTTTGCAGTAATCGTACCCCTGAAGAAGTTGTGCTATTCTGATGTAAATCTGTATCAGAATTCTCACTGGCTGCAGGCAGCCTGTAGTGATGTCACACACTACCATAATGAAGGCAGGTTAATGTGTCTCTGAAGTGCCCCGATAATTTGTGTTCAGTAACAATAGTTTAGATTGCGAGACAACGAAAGCCTTTTGTTTTTAGTCAGTGGTAAGAAAAACATAGATCCCATTTTCACAGTTTGCTTTTGATTTCTAAACACATTTGCACACAGCCTTTCAGGTGGATGTGATTATGTTTATGATTTTTTGTTCTCCTATTGAATTTTTCCTGTACTGTATGTTACTCATTACCACTATTGGCTTTCTGCATTCTGGATAACACCCTTCAGTAACAAACGGGCCAATCAGTCTGAATATTAGTATGCGTAATACAGCATAATAATACAGTATAATTTGTTTGTGCAGCAGCTTTTGCATCTGTTTGGCTTTGTCAGCTATTGATATGCCAGGTTTGTTTATTGCAAAAGAACTTATCACACTTACATATCAATCAGTACATAATCAAGGTACTTCAGAAATTATAGGTTGAAACTCTTTGATGCTGCTTGATACTGATTTTATTAAAGCTCAGAAAGATGGGGGATTAAGGAAAATAAAAAGTTGTGATGAACAGAGTATGAAAACATTTACTGGGATTTCTCTCTCTAGCTGGACCTTCTACACAGACGTAAACAGTCAGTCATGGCAGTGTGTTGTTCACCACTCTGCTCTCTTGCACTTTTCTCCCGGCTTTCTCCCCTGGCGGTTCTCTCTACGCGCCCCAGGGAGCTCAGCTATTCTCTTACAGGCCCTCACTGACTAAACATCTACTAATGTGAGCAGATTCCTTAAACAAGATCATTAAAGAACACCAATTAGACACATGGTTACTTTATTTGCTACCTGTAACCAAGGAGAATGTTTTTCATGCAAGATTATGTTAAATTAAAGATGTTTGAGTGTTTTTCAAAGTCAAATGTATTATTTACTCCATCACACGAGCAAACCCTTCACACATTTTAAGCAATAATACGGTATAATGCAACACCTTTCTGATGCAAACACTAGTGCCACATTCAAGAAACCCTTGATGTGTTGTGTGTACTGTATTGTGTTGTGAGTGGTCTACTCATGCCAACAAGACACTTTATAAAATAATTACCCAAAGAGGAAAAAAAGGACAAGGAAAGGAAAGTGTTGCAAGATTTGATCAAATCTGCAAATGCATTTCAGGGTAAAGCCTTCTCCACATTAGGAAACCTAGTGTGCCGGGAGCAGGATATGAAACCTGGTTTTGCCCTGTAATGTGTCCTTGGGGGAGATTAGATCACTAATGGTGACTTCACCTCACGCACTGATGTCATTCACAATGCCAACATGGTCCTTGGAGAGAAGATAGGCCATCGCCCGTATCTCATTGTGCCAATAATCTGCTCATTAAATGAATCACTTTGCTGAAATCATGCGCATAATCACCTATTAGCAGGAGAGTTTGAGATGTACCTTTTTTCAACCTTTCAACTTCACTGCATCTAGCCTTCACAATCAAAATAACCTTATCGTGCACTATAGAATTGTATCAAGTGCTAGCATGAAATGAAGATTTCCATACAATTTGCATTTGAAAACAAGGGAACGAGACGGTCTCGTCATCTCTCTAAAAATGTGTAGGACAATATTTTTCTAGTAATATCTATTACCCAAAATCACTTCAATATTTTATATTACAGTTGAGGCTACGGTAAAATAAATAAAATATGTGCCTATACATGTAAACACTTACAGATGAAGTCATGCACAATATTTTCATGAGTAAAAAATAAGAACCACAGCAAATATGTTCTGCTAAAAGGCTCGTTTATATAGTCTCACCAATGCCCAAAGGCTGTACAAAAACACGTTTTACACAAGGGCTCATTTTCACCTTTGAAGAGTGGCAATGTAGTATTCTGATGGAGTGTGCTTCTGGAATCCAACAAACACAAAACTAAGATCCCAATTTGCGAGTGCAGCCAGGTGAACTGGGGCAGAAGCTGCTCTTCCAGTGGCCACAAGAGCCCTAGAGCCGGAGAACACAGTCTCTCAATGCTTCCACACAACACATTTTATTTTAAAGGAGTTTTAAGATTGGGAATCATTTATATTTACAAATTTTAAGAAGAGATCGGCAAAAAAAACAACAACAAACGATCAGCTCAACAATACACCAATCGCAACTCACAACCACTCATCCGTTAACGACCACCAGTTCTTTGAACTTGTCCCTTTTTGTATCAGCAAATCTTCCTTTTTAAGCCCCACAGGCACGTCCCCAATGCCTCAGGGTCGGGGCCCTACAGCTGTCCGTCGAGTCTGTTCTCCTGCCCACTTTGTTTTTTTCCAGTTTACCTTCTTCCCCACTCTCTAACCCCTTTGCTGTTTTGTTTCTGTCACTGAACTTTATCATTAAAACCTTTTTTTTGTTTGTTTGTTTCATTCACACGTCTCACTCTGTGCAATGTCATACTGTTCACTCCCTACTGAACCTATCCCGTCTCTTCTGTTGAAACCAGGTTACTGAAGTCAAAGACGCGTAGGCTGTTTAAGTTTGCATTTCCTCACCTATCATAAGCATTCATTTTCACTGCGCTGCCGATATCAATTAGCTTTTGTTAGAGGTTGTCCATACACTCTGGCGTCTTCCCAAGAACTCTTCCCCTCATCTGACAGCAGAATGATGCCTTGGGCAGCATGGGGAGATGGGACGTCACATCTGCTAGAAGTCCATGTTCTCACACAAACACCTCAACAGGAGATGAAATTATCCATGTCAGAGAGGCATCACAATATGTGACAAGCAGCTAGAGGGGAACTTGAAGAATGAACATAGTTCCTGATATTGACATTATTCAGGGAACGCCCCCAGGCAAAATATTCACTGAGAAACACTGCAATAAGCCTCATGTTGGATCCCATAGCTCAGCCCATGAGGAAACAATCGGTGTAATTGAAATAAATAAACTCAGCAGGAAAAAAAGCTAATAGTTTCCTCCACAGCCTAACTGGGTTATCTCCCCCTGTAAAAATAACCCCTTCTCCCTTTCGAACCTTCACATCAATTATTTAAATAAGTGTAGGAGGGAAGGCATTTGCATATAGATAAAAGTCAGTTTAATATTGTAAATTACCTTTTTATGCAGCAATCTAGAGGATTTTGCTTTAATCTCTGAATAAGCGTGTCTTTGTGATTTCTCATGAACCTGCAGAGGGGTGTGCTGGGGAGGTGATGTGCTGTGTGACAGAGAGGGTGGGCTTGCAGAGAAGGGATGAAGATATCACACAGAAAGGTTTCCTATTCATCTCGCGCCTCCCTGTAATTAATAGATTATTTACACATGCACACTCCTGTCATTCTCTCCCTGGGCATCTCATTAGTGTTCTGACCTCTCCGACCGGCGCCAGAGCTGCCTCCCCGACCGCAGCCAGCCTTCTATCAGCTGGCTGGTGCGGAGGTGGGGAGGGGGGCATCAGGAGAAGGGAGGGTGGGGTGAACTCGCTGCTCCCAGCTGCCGTCGCCTGCTTTCAGCTTTTAGCGTGCGCTACGTCACACCCTCCATGCGAGGTGAGAATGGCAGGGTCCCCACTAAGAGCCACAAACTTCCTCCTTCTTGTGTGGATATTAGCAGAGACTTTGCTGCTCACAGATGGGGGTAGGACCTTGGAGGAAAAAGGACAAATGGAAGCGATCCCACTGATCTAATTGTAGGCTTAACGTGTGCAATTGCGAGATTTGAGCCTTTCAACATGGAAACATTTGCATTAAATCTGGCCCTCCCAGACAGTGGCTGTCATTACCAGGATGACTTTGATAGCACTCATAGGAAATACAGCGTTTCTCAGAAACCATCAGATATGTCTTTATCCATATGTTTCATACTGACAGGAAATTGAGTCGTTACAACAGGTTTATTAAACACAGGCAGACACAGCACAAAATATATTCATATAATAACATTCTAATATCAAACAAACAAATAAGGAATTCCTAGTCTGAATATGTAGTGTACATTTATGACAATAGTTTAGCCGTTTTACAAATTTTGAAAAACAATCTATTTTTAATGAAATTTGGAACTTAATTCCATATTGAAACTAGTGTGAAATTCCTTTACCTCATACACTAGAACTGACAAATATGAGTCATGAGAAGCATTCAATAAGTCCGATTCCTTTTGCTGTGTATGAAGTCATTACTGGGAACAAAACCATGGAAGCCCTGGCCATTCTTTTCATGAGCTATATTCTCTCACACTGTGCATTAATACTTTATTCGATCAGTGTAGCTAGAAAAGCGTTTCTGGAAAGCTCGCTTCGCCAGTGTAATTTTATCTGAAGTCCCTCTATTCCCCCTGACTCTCGGAGTCTTGCTCCAGGCGAACAGAAGCAACACGGGCTCATGAAATTTCTCAGCCCCCATGCTTGGTGACAGCAATCACCATGACGATCCCACAACACACTACCACGCTGGGCCAAGAATGAGAGGGACTCGGAATGAAGCAGCCACAGCATAAAAAGACACAAGTATGTCTACTCTAAAAAGGAACACAGACCAAATCGATACTGTCATTATCAGGTAGCCCAGGCCAAATTAGATGTCATGGCACCTGGGGCAAGCGGGGATGATGCACATGGCGATTATAAGAGTTCATGATGGATGGAGACAGCCTGGCCCTTTAAGAGAGCTGAATGTAGCACATACGCGTTAGTGCTTACACTCCGCCACACGCTAATGGTTAAATAGTGAACTTAGTAAATGAAGTAGAATATCAGAACAGTAGGGTGTGTGTGTCTGTAAATGGGACTGAGGAGAGCGAGGCTGTGCCAAAGACATGAGAGGGTCTGTGGCGGCAAATATCTGTTAAGAGACAGACATGCTACATCAGCAGATCTCATTTTTTAAAGAACACTGTTGATCAGTAAATATGTAAATTGTAGCATGTTGCTGACAAATCTAATAAGTGTTGCTAATAAAGGGAGGAGGAGTGGAGGTGAGAAAAGCATCCACTGCTAAGTCTCAAATAAAAAAGTGATTTCAGGTATAAAGCCTCATTTTACTGAACACTAGAAAGCTTTACATGTAGAAAGGAGAACAGAGGGGAAAATCTACTCCTTCCTTTTACTGGTGTGATGGTAGATGGATACAGATGTCAGGAGAGCATGATTCATGGTCAGATGAGGTATTGATTTGGTCTGGGACCATGCCCTGATTTATTGTGTCATTTTTTGTTTATAAAGGTAGATTGAGAACACAAGTCTTTCGATTTAAGTGTGCAAAATAAAAGCGGCATTCAGCAACAGAGCCATCAGGCCACATGATGAATTATAGCATGCGGAGCCCAACTTTGAAACAGGCTAAAGGACTGTCTTCATCAGACACAGCCAGACAGAACGTTCATCACTGTAGCTAAATCTATTCGATGAAGACTCAGAAACGGCACAGGGACTACAGGAATGCAAAAGAAAGAGTTTTTTTTTATTATTTTTATTCTATTCTAAATGAATATGGCCTATCAAATTCTGTGGGATGTGTCCATCCATGCTTTTACACAGGTGCTTGTCATGAGAATCAACAGGTAGAGGTAAGCGTTTCTTCTTGTTAGTGAGCCTAATGATTCAAAGCATTGATACAATAGTGATTTTTATTTTGGCATGATTTCTTCCTATAATAAGTCAAATAGTGTTTGCAACCAGTCAACACATTTTAATAAGAACATTGATTTTGTGGACCATTTCTAAGTAAACCAAGCAAAGATTGTTTTTTTTTTAAAGGAAAAGGTAATGTAAGAGGAAGGAGGTGAGAAAGCCTCCTAAAATCAGTCAAAATTTATAATAGACAATGTTTATCATTTCAATTAGTCCCACACAGGAACATATACGCTCACCTTTAGGCTGTAGCCCATCTGTTACCATACAGTTTGTAAGCCACCCACGATCACATTTCGCTAGTTTCTGACCACACTACTAAATTTATCTGTTTTTATTCAACACAGCAATGTAACTGTATAATTGTGTGTGTGTCCGCGTGTGTGCGCGCGCGCGCGCGTGTGTCCACACACTCACAGTCTTGTTTTGGCGCCAGAATCTTCAGCGCGGATAATCAGGAGCTACGTTAGCTAAGTTTATGTAACTGGAGCATCTGTACGGCAGGTTTAGCTTAAAGATGTTTTATTTATTTAAGCAATAGGTTTTTAGCTACTTTTAGTAGCTTTTTGTGGTTGCCGTTGTTATCCGTATGCCACCAAATCACTAGCAGCAAGTCCATATGTGGCGGAGTAAGCTAGGTAGCTAAGCTAGCTAGCAGTTAACGTTACAATTACACAGCAGTCATGGTAATGTTGGCCTTTTAATATTTTTTTGATATTTTAATATTTTTAATATTTTTTTTACTGGCTAGGTTAATTGGTTAGGTTAGCTAGACAGTTGGGTAGCTAACTAAATCTGTTCACCACAGAAATGAACACAAAGCTCGATTTACTAGCTAACTAGCATTTATTTGGGGTTTGAAGTAATATCACTACCGTTGGTGGTAAAATAGTGGAGTCAGTCGCATAGCTATCTAATTAAGGTGCAGCTGTTAATTAAACTGTTTAATGTCTCACTCATGGTAACTCATGCGTGTCTATTAAATTGTTAATGTTATATGTTTGTATATAGCTTCCATCTTGAAGGACACAGCTCCAACTATTGTCGAGCAGAAATTAAGAATCGCTTAATTTCAGCAGCACGAACCATTTAAAAAAGGGATAAGGTAATTTCTTTTCTCATTTCTCTGTTGTATTATTAGAGTTTCATTTTCCTATTGTGCCATTTTTATTATTTATCATTTATTTAATTACCTGCTTATTTTAGAGCAAGATTTTGATTCCTTTGTGGTCAAAGCAGTCAATGACATGGATGAATGAGGTGCTGTTTTACGGTCTTCAGTAAAACATTTCATTACACCTTCAGACCAAATGACTAATGTGTAAACAGTTGGTGGTTGTTTAAACTGCATTACAAAATGTAAGGGTAACCTACAGTTCAATACAAAAAGGAGGGGGGCATATGGACCAATTTCATACCAATCGATCAGACAAGAACAAACACTGGAGAGAAGCCATGGGTACGAATGACACTGTAGACACTTTATGTGGCAAACAAATTTGGCTAAATGTAAGCTAAGGCCAAATGGGTTTAATAAAACGTTACGTGAACTTGACATGAAAAGAATTTGAAATGTACAATGCAGTGTACTGTGGATCTTTCACAATAATAACATATGTAGAAATAGCAAATAGTCAAAATTGTAAAAGTACAAAAGGTTGCAGACAGGTCCTTCAACAGCTCTGCAACTTCATAAGCTGATGGACCTCTGTCTAAAACATCCTGTTATTCTGGAGGTCTTGTGTACCTTACTGCCATTTTCTCTCACACAAGTCTGAGTTGTTTCAGGAGTAATCTCTTTGCTTGCACAGCTGATGAAGGACCTGTCCAAAATGTCATGTTCCTCTGGAAACCGTTTTGGCTGCACTGCAAATTTTACTACCTATATATAAAATTTATACATACTTCACTGAATCTAAGTTAGTCATCACACCCTGTCTTCTGTAAGGGATGTTACCAGTACTACCAAAAAAGCACCTTCATTGAACTCATTCAAAATATCAGAAACAAGGACCTTTCATTTCCAGTGGCTAGGCAAATGGCACAATCGAGAATCAAACTTGTCATTCACATCACAATTAGCTCCTAATTGTAACTAGTGTGACGTAACAAATTGACAGTTGTCGTATTGCATCTTTCGGGGGGGGGGAACGCAGAACGATGGACGAGCAAAAAATAAAGCAGATCTACACCAATTAACTATAAAAACCAAAAGACCAAAGATACAGAAAGAGGCTGGTAACAAATTTACAGGGTGCAAATATTTTGAAGCTCCACAGCATGTCAAACAATCTCTCCTGACCCTATTACAGTTATTACTTTAATTCCAGAAAATTTTTTATAAATTTTCCATGCTAATGGAAGGCATTTTACTAGAAGAGCAGGAAAAGGAGAGGAGCAAGAGAGAGAAATCAGAAAGAAGATGAATACAGAGCTACAGAAGTATTTATTGAGCATGCTACACAGGTAAAAGCAAAAGTACAGGTGAGGGAGGGAGAGAGAGAGAGAGGGAGGGAGGGAGAGATTGCGATGGGAGGAAAAAAAACAAAAAAAACAATTCAATCCTTCCCACTTTGTTAGAAAAAATGATCTTTTAATTGTGCCATGTCCAAACTATACTGCAACTTACATTTCTAAATATGTATTTAAAAAAAAATTATACATAACTTCATCTCAAAATGTACAGTCCATTAATGTGAGAAATGCACTCCATGAGGTTCAAACAGTTGAAAGTGGGCTATTACATTTCTTTATAACCGTTAGTTTTCTTCCTTTCCAAGTGGATCAAGCGTTAGCTTGTCTGTGGGTTTTGCTTTTGTGAAATACAAAACAGAGACCTCCTAAAAATTGGTGTTCAAATTAAGACTAAAGGCACAAACTTTGGTCCCACCAGGTTGTGCTTCTATGCACCCCACTCATGTCAAAACTTCAGGCTCATATTTGTTAGCCTTTACTAATGCATGCAACAGCTGTTACCTGAACAAGGACTCTCAATACTCTCAAAACTAACCAGAGCACTTAGTACATGCAGTTACATCCTTCGTGTAATTACACAAAAAAGGGAGAAAAGCCCTGCAACACAAATGGTCAAAAAGGAAGGTAGTACATTAAAAGAAATGCTTTTAAAATCACTTGGGATGTCCAGACTAGTATTAAAGCTTGTGTTGAACAGTAAGCTTTGTAATGAATCACTACAATTGTGTTATATACATTTGACTGGATCTTTCACCAAGCTCCTCAACCTTAACAAATCAGATGAGTGTAAACACAACAGACAAATAAGCACAAAAAGCAAGCAAATGTGGGCTTGAATTCTGAGGCAGAATTCACACACTGTACAAGTCACTCATGGGAGAAACAAAAAAAGCAAAACTGTTTTTACAAAACTTTACACCTTCTCAACAAATAAGCCTATGTCCCTATGTAGCTGACTGGGTGTATGAAAAACATGGATGCGAAAATGTTTATGCTAGTTTGCTGAGTAAGGCACATTCTTTGTTAACTAATTTTACTAAAAAGAGGTACCAACCTCCTCTAGGACTTGCGATCGTACATCAGGGACACTGGGAAAACGGGGGAAAACATTTTTCCTTTCAGATAATTTCCATTTAATTTTCACCCATATTTTCTCAAGGAATGACTGTTTTAAAAAAAAAAAAAGAAACAAAAAAAAAAGGGGGGGGGGTCAAACTATGGTCCCCAGTGTACCAAAACAGTCAACAGGTAACGCTAGAAAATATACGACAGATCAGGAAGTCTTCTTTTAAATTGTGGATTTGGAGAAGGAGACCCTCAGATGGTGGTTGTCCCCCATGTTGTAGTTGTGGAGGTCGATGAGACACTGAATGGCCTCTTCAACTGTAGACATCTGGAGCAGAGCCATTTTACGATCTCTGCATTAAGAAAATAAATAAAAACGTGTAACTATCACAACCAAACTATCATGTATAATAAAATACATAAAATCAAACAACTAACTTCCAATTTAGTTAGGGAACTTCTCACGAGACAAGCAGGTAAAGAAACTTACTGGAAAAACTTGAAAGCTTTCACAGTGCCTCCGGAATTGGTGAACAGTACTCTGAGGTCATCTTCAGTTATGTCTTGTCTGTAAAATTGACAGGACAATGGTTAAACATTCTGACGTGTGTGGGGGAGAGAGAGAGACAGAGGGAGAGACAGACATAAGAGCCAAGTAAGAAAGCTTCACTTACGGGATGTTTGACAGATGAAGGGTGGCAGAAGGAGGAAAGATGTTCTGGAAGTTCTTGGAGCCAGGCTTTTTGAAACGATGTAGAGGAGAGTTGGTAAAATCCTTGGTAAGGCCCTGATCATCCAAACCATCCCTAGGTAACTGAACGGTCTGATGTTTGGACATGGTCACACGGATGATCTTTGAATACATCTTCTGTCCATTAAGATGACTCATTGCTATGAATGTTCATAAAAGACAAATAATTAGAATGCAGAAACAAACTTGCTCACTTAAACATGTCAAGAGCTTCTAATGCACAATTATTTTACTATACAGCTTAAAGGCATAGCAAGCTAGACAGGTTCTAATTTTATGCTTTGTTTTTGTACCATGGTATTAGAGTTATGAATACCAGAATTACTCATTTGTATGCAGTAATAGTTATTTGCTACCAAAGCACAGAATTAAAATATTTCTCCATTTTCATATTGTGATGATACTTTTGCATTACTTCTAAAAGCACAAAATCACATGTCTTAAACTGAATCAATCACAGGGCATTTATCTATATTGATATCACATGATACATTTGGCAGATGGTTATTGGTAGGGTGCTTGATTCAAGGTGTAGTCAGATTTATATTTTATAACCAATTTGAATAATATCTAATAATTTCTGGAAGAGCTACATTACTTGATTTTTTTTTTTTTACATATACATTTCTACTAAACAAAAGCAATATTACTTCAACAGGTCTTTGCTAAAGTAATAATTTTATGCCAAATGTTCCCCCCCCACACACACACACGTCTGACAGTTACAATTCTACTGCTATATAGCAAAAAGTCACACACAAAATGTCAGTAAAATACAGTATGAAGAACCCATGGTGGGAGGGGAAGGGAGTTGTGCATCTCACACTCTTTCCAAAGAAAGTGCAATGTGAACCTTGCCTTATAGTACACTGTGAGGTAGCACTGCTTCCTAAAGCATTTCAAAATATTTAACACACTGGTGAACTTAAGTGACATAAAACAATGCATGTCTGTCTTTAATTATAAGATCACATGAATGCCTAGATTCATAAAAATACAAACCCCAGATATTTTAAATATCTGGAGGTTAACAATATATCCTAAAGCACAATTTAGCTCTAGTTTTAATTTGAAGCAACAGGGAGAGGTGCTATCAACAGATATTAAAACCTAATTGTATGGTACCTCGCTGTTAAAACAATGACCTTCCTTGGATAAATTGGTAGGATCTCCTGATTTTTGTTCAACTAAAACATTTGGATTAGGAGACCCAACAGGTTTCTTTTCTAAACGACAATGTGACGTACACAGTAAAAATAAAAACAGTTTTCAAGCATCAAGGGAGGAGTAGACCTAAATCCTACAGGAAATACAGAAATTGTACAGAAGTACAATTTTAAGTAACAAGATATTACATGAAATATACAGTCTCTTGTATAAGCAAAGTTCAGGAA
The DNA here is from genome assembly GCA_028565775.1 of Sternarchorhynchus goeldii. NCBI lineage: Eukaryota > Metazoa > Chordata > Actinopteri > Gymnotiformes > Apteronotidae > Sternarchorhynchus > Sternarchorhynchus goeldii. The sequence goes on from JAOXYF010000008.1 coordinate 7,886,489, forward strand.
AGGTCTTCACATTCCCCTCAAGTGTAGCCTTAACAGTAGGGTAATTGCAGGAAATAAATCTTACCAAGCTGGGCTTGATTCATATCAGCCATCTGTATCAATGCACTGTCTTTTTTGTTATAGAGGATCTTCACACGCTGCACATCGCCGTACACCCCTGCATTAGAGCAACAAGCAGCAAGAGAGGCAGGAGGAGGAGGAGGGGAAGAGGGAGGAACAGTTAGCCTTTAACAGAGTGAAACTTAGACAGAGTGGAGAGATAGATAGATTTATCATAATGAAGAGAGACAGAACATTTTCCCTAATGAAGAAAACTGATCAGTTTTGAAAAGAAGCAAGAGGTTCTGAAATACCCTCAAAAAAATGTAAAGAACTAATAAAAACTAAAATTAAGCTCAGAGGTGATAGCACATGCAAAAACATGCATTAAAGTAAATACAAAAGCACTATGACAGAGGAAAAAACAAAAACTAGACCGTAACAAAACAGCATACTAAAAGGAAACAAAGGATAACAGCAAATAAAAACAAGTAAAATATGGGGGGGGGCCAAATAAAATCAAAATAAAACACAAAACAACCAAAGGTAGAGTGCTAACAAGAACATACCGAAGAGGGTAAACAGACTTTGAGGCGTAACCATCTTTAGAAGGAGAGAAGAGCAAGCAGCGTGAGACAGGTAGAGAGAGTCGAGGAAGAGCAGAGATGAACAGATCATCCATAACGGAGGGTGGTTTCCCGCAGAATGGTGAGGTGGTCATGGATCATGGTTCAAGGCAGTTAATTGGGGGCAAGTTCATCCGAAGAACATATTTGTTCAAGCACAGAGCGTGAACAGTGAGGTGTGGCCAGGGTGGGGGCAGGATTGGGGAAGACATATGGGGATGAGAAGAGGGATTTAGAGAGATAGAGGAGAAAAGAGGGGAGAGAATAGGGAATGATTGGGGAGAGGGGGAGGGGAGGGGAGGGAGACAAATGCAGAATAATAATAAATAAATAAATAAAGTGGGGGGACAAAAAATATATAATACAGGTCAGTACACAGGAAATGCAGGAGTTTGGTCAGAAAATGGCTGCTCTATGCAATTCTAGTTTATACAGCAAATAATTATGCCAATGTAGTCACCCAATATTAGGGTAAGATACATTCATTTTAAATTAAAAAGCCTCTAATAATGATATCATCATGAGGGGAAAAAAGCAGGCAGCAGACAGAAGTTCAGGATGAGCTTAAGCATGGTAGATTTAGAAAGCAAGTATAGTGTTCACAGTTGTGCACTACTGTGTGGCCCAAATTCCCTGTATTGGCCATGCTGGGATAGACAAAGCCCAAACACAAATGAACAAGAATCTTTCAAAAGTTATGGCATGAACAGAGAAAGCCATGTCTGACCTGGCAAACACACATAACGAAATGATCAAAAATGAGTGCCACATTAAAATTCAGAGGCTTCTCATAAGACAGACAAGTTAGCATTTTATTTTTTTTAAACATGCTCTCAGTTACAAAAGTGTGAGAGGGTCAGGAAAGAGGAGCTTAGACAAACATTTAATGGCAACATTTAACCAGTTTCAGATCAATTTAGCATGTAGAGAGAGACACAGGGCCATAAGTGATCTCTCTCTCAGAAGGAAGAGAGAGACACAGAGGCAGGCAGGCACATGCAAGTTTGTGAGAATATTAACTAACAGTTTTGAATCATCGTCATCATCCCACACTAAACAATTAGTTAGATTCTCAGTACTACCAATTAGACAATGTTAGACAAAATATAAAAGGTCCTCTGCGCAGTGATTGAATTATTTAAGCGATGAAAACGGGCCGTCATGTTCTGACATCCTACAGGCAAAATTGGAGCACAAGTTTGTGTGTTAAGTTTTATGTTGCATGAAGAATCCAACCAAACGGATGCAGTTCCAACATGCCTTAGGGCATTTACTTCATCCATTCTATTTTATTCTTATCAAAATAAACATGGATACACTGAAAAATGGCATGACTAAAAGGCAACACATAAAGGTACTGACTGGAAGGTAATGGAGGGCAGAACTGAACATAGTGCTCGAAGGACGTACCTCCTCGTTGAGATTGCTGACCAGGAGCACCCCGCTGGCGCCCGAGTGTCCGGACAGAGCTACCCTCCCGGCTGCTGCGGCAGCCGCCGCCGCTGCACTCAGCGGGCTCAGCGCACCTGCAATTACACCAACGGGTCAGGAGGGGCGCTGCCGAGAGGACTTGCGCCCTTCAACCTGAACCTGACGGTTTTGGTTAACACTCCTGTCAAAGTCCCCATTCTAAACAACACTAAGGCTGATGCGTCATTTCTGGGATATTATAAGAAAATGTTTCGATTAAGTAAAATATACTCAAACTGAGCTAAAGGAAGTTGGGATGCAATGGTATTTTCAGTAACAAGCTTAATATAAACTTGTTTGAATGTCACTGGGGAAATGTCAAATGTTTGAATTAAGAGACCTTATGAACATATCACAAGCAAAAGGTCAATACACACATCTAACCCGAGAGCAAATTCATGTTACTCATCCATATGCTAGCTTTAGCACATTTCTTTAATACAGCGAATTGCTCAATAGAATTCAAGAAACAAAAGCCATAAGATGAATAATTTAAGAAACCCATCACCTTCAAAAATCACAATCATGTTGGTCATAATCATACAGTTCTGACATTATTTTACGCAAATTACATTTTAATGTTTATAACTGAATTCTCATTCATAGACATATGAGACTCTGAAAAATCAGAGACAAGCCCCAGGCCCACAAAGACAGTAAGAGAAGAAAAAAAGAGTGAGATACCTGGTATCTTACCGAGCAGGGAGTTCGAGTCCTTGCTAAAGGCTGCTGCCACAGAGGGATCTACAGCAGGTTGCCCATCACCTGCAGGCAGCTCTGGTCTGGTGTAATCCCTGCTCTTATCGTTATTGTACTTCACATTCAAGTTGACAAGTTTGGAGTAGTCTATGCGGAGCGTACAGCACGCGTTATATATGTTCTGGCCATCAAGCGCCTGAGACAGAAGACAAATGAAACGAATGCATTATATACGCTGCCTGAGCTCTTAAAGTACAGTGGAAGAATGCTGCTGTACAACACTCACCCCTTTGGCTTGCTGAGCGCTAGCTGCATCATTGTACTGTAGCAAGGCCTGAAACTGATTGTTCTTTGTGAATGTGATGATTTTCATGACTGTGCCAAACTTTGAGAAGATCTATTGACAGAGAAAGGAGAGAATTGAGAAGATCTATCAACAAAAAAAGAGAGGAAAAACATATAAAAAATAGAATTACAATAAAGATGAGACAGACATTAAAACGCACTGGAAGCACAAGCAGCAGTCATTTGTGTAAAAAAAAAAAAAAAAAAAAAAAAAAAATTGCATGTTTCTGCTTCAAGGATGGAGAGGATTTGAAGTACTGAAGAAAAGCAGTGGAAGGATAATTAGGGATGCACCATTATGGGATTTCTAGACCAATAACGACGGCCCAGACCGATTTCAATAACTGACCATTTTTTTGCACAGGATAACCCATTTATGAAGTGCATCCAGTGTGAGGCTGAAACTATTAACAATTATGAAATTAGAGTTATAGAACCTTTTAAGAATTACAGGTGGGTATAACTGAAAAAGTGCTTCAAGCTTTTTAAGCTTGGGTGCAGTAAAATTTCTCACTTTACTTCCAAACAGCATTTAACAAGTTGTGTGAAGGTGTATATATAGGATGTCTGAAGATCAACAGTGCAAAAATAATCCTTACTAATGTGTTCAAGTGTGAAATCACCTGCAGTAAACTACTGATCCACTGCTAAATACTGCTGCAATAAAATGCATCACATATGCACTAGATAATGTACTGCACTACATATTAAGAGATTGTGATAAATTAGTTTTAATATTACAAAAATAAAATCTAATTCGCTGAACAAGTTAAAAAACAAACAAGTAACTGAGAAGGAGTACATGCCTGTTCCTAACAGGTTGCTCTTAACCAAAGAAAAACATACTAATACTACTTAGTTTTTTTCTCCCAAATGTAAGTGGTACTTGCAGAAACAGTATTGCACAAGCAAAGATTCAGCACCACATCAGCAGTATATATAATCCACTGTAATTAAAATATCCCATTTATAAGCAAACATAACCAGTATGAACCACCACACCCCGTTTGCCACAGGTTTGTGAAGTGCCTACCTGTTGCAGTACATCCAGAGTAACTGGGTAGAACATGTTGTCAATGATGATCCTCAACACTGGACTGGACGGTGAAGAGGCTGTACCATCACTGGAGCCCGACGTTGGGGTTCCACCAGCCTGGATGGCAAAACACACACTTCAGAACCACCAACTGGGACTGACTGGTTATCTAAGGGTTCCAAAGGGGCTCTGGTCTTTCCAAAGTCTTTTTGATACCTGATTTGTATTGTCAGTTTTGAGCTCCTTGTGATTGGAATATTGTATAAAGACGGGGACGTTTCGGACATGAGGCGTAACCGCCAAATAGTAGTTCACCATGGTAACAGCAGCCTCCTCTGTGCTCAGCTCTAGGAATGCCTGCAAAAAGCAAAATTATACAAGATAGAAAAATAAGCAACATCTTAACATTATTAAACATTAAAGCATTATAGAAACAAACACGTCTCCCACTCACCTGGTTTTTGCCTTTCAGGGTAAGGATATTGGTGACCTTTCCAAATGGCAATCCTAAAGCAATGATCTCGGTCTCTGTGACTTCACTGGGTAGTTTTCTGATGTGGAGCACACGAGATGGTGGAGCATCCCCAACCCTTTCTTCAACTCTCAATTTTTTACTGTCACTTCCATTGGATGTGCCATCTAACAAAGCATGACAAAAACACAAAAATACATGGAAAATTGTACAAATTACTAAATTTTCCTGCTGCTACCCCTTTTCATTACACACAATTTTGCAATTGTACTTAAGAGTGAAGTTCAGTTTGTCAATGTACTGGAGTCCAAAAAGCATTTGTCATGATGAACGAAAAAACAAACAAAAAAACGTGTGGAATTATGAGAAAATGTTCAATTATGGGTCAGAAATAGCTTCCATGTTCTTGATCTCTGGATTCTTATTGAGTTGATTCAATTAAAAACTCTTAGTATCAAAAGGGTTCCCCACGATCAATAAAAGCATTTCCTTATCTGAACAGCTCACACACAACATTTTTCTGAGTAGCCATAATAAGATGCACAGCACACAATCACAATTCCAGTCACGTGCTAGATTGAGTAGGAGTCCACCCACAAAGGAGTATGGGGTTACTCACAAACTATATGCTGTGCTTCTACAATAACAGCTTTGCTAATACAATACTCTGTAACGTGATCCTCCGATTTCTTTTAACACTTGGCAGCTGAGAAAACGTATGCAATTTTCCCCCCCCGTGAGCTGAAAGAAAGAGGCGCTACTTACCACTGATACTGCTCATCCCTGAATTGGGACTGTTGTACATGCTGCTGGACAACAGCTCATCTGATCCTCTCTAAAGTAAAGGGGGAAAAATTATGTACACAAACAAGAATGCACAATAGCTCAGACGTAACCACACTTTGACACTTTACATTTTTCCATACTCAAGAAACAGCTAAATGCACTTCTCTTAGGACAGCATAAGAAACAGTGTGAATAAACCACAAGTGCTAGACTTTATCTTGTCTTTATCCTGAGGAGTTGTTTTAACCATCTAAAGCCTCCAGCCTGTCTAACGCAGATGTACAGCTATAATATAGCTAAAAATCACTAACAGGACTGTAGGCAATTACATAGCACATATTAGCAACTTACTAACATGAGCACCCTGTATTTATGATTTTACATTTTTTTTTCTTTATAGCACTTGGAGATAGATATTACAGACCTTGCTTATGAAGACATTATGGGCACAATCAAATTCAATCATTTTTTGATACTTAACCCCAACTGTCTCCATGACTACAGACTTTATACCCAACTTTCTTTAAAATCCAGAGAAATGCAAAAATAAGCAGAGGCACCTGGTTAATATTTTAAGAAACAAAGGGGAAAAAATAACTGTACAATTGTTTGTCTAACCTTTTGGTCAAAAACAAACATATCTTACATGTACAAGTCATATGTCTTAATCAAAAAACATACAATCAAAATTAAATGGACAAAATGTCTGGAGGATGGAACTGAAAACAATACATTTTATTATAATTCTTAAAACAAAACAAAAAACACACTCCCCACACAAAGAGGTTAACATCATTTTGAGGGAGGGAAAATTCTGTTGGTTGAGCACAAACTGAGTTAGGAGATCTGCTATCAGAGAGCATTTCTGAAAAGAACAAGTGTTTTCCTAAACCATCTTAGACATAAATAGGCCCCATGCAATTATTGCCAGTCTAATATTATGAAAGCCGGAGATGGAAACTTTAGGTAGTCCTCCATCAAATATCCAACGGACACAATCTAAATCTCCTCTATTCTTTTAGTGACAAAAATATCAGCCACAAAACATCAAATAATAAACTTTAATGGTATTGGCAATTTCTTTCCATAAAAAAATAATAATAATAATAATTATGCTGAGGGTTGCGTATGGCTGATTTGTCTCAGTTTTCTAAGGGACATCATAGAACAAAACAGGCCATGTAAACAAAGTGAAACCTATTTCCAAAACATGCTATAGCCATGTATAACCATGTTAGCACAAAACCAACCTCAACCCCAAAGGATAACATTACCAACACAAGACATCCCTTCAAAAAAAAGAGGGAGACAGGGAGTGAAATTAAACCACATCACCTGTCAAGATTGTCATTATCTGGTGAAAATGTCTTTCATAAACCATTTTTACAGCTGAGCATCTAGACATTCATCCTCTACACATCATCCGCTCAGGAGTCACTTAAATCACAATGTAAAGCTTCATTCAGTTCTTCTTTGCTCTGGGCAAAAGAGAGCTACATGCTAGGGATTGACCAGTAAGGAAACTGGTTCAAACCATACTGACAGTTATGTGGAGATACATTTTATCAGAGAATTGCCTTTTATCCTTTATGTAAATAAGGGTGCTACTGCTGAATTCTACTCTCTCTTTAAATGACCTACCAGTAATAATGAAACCAATGCTTTTAAAGCTATTGGATACTTACCAACAGTACACTTTAAGGCCAAGTATTGATATATATGTGGTTACCAATTTGCCTAAATATTAATTCAGTGAATTAACACAGGGCTGTATTAAACTTTGCCACTCTTAATACACTTTTTACTAATTATCATCTGTACCGATGAAACTGAGGAGTACCCAGCACTGACAAACATATAAATCATGTCAAACTCAAGACTGCACTAAAATGGGATGCATGTATTAAAGATGGTGTGCCTGTATTTTCAGTTTTAATTATGGTGAAAAATAATTTGGCTGGTAGAATATCTGAGCAAGTAATATCTGATCAGTTTGTTAAAGTGGTTGTCACAAGATGGTTGGTTTCTGGCTCCTAATTTACCGTAATGCTAAACGGAGAATAAAGTATGAAGGCCTTAGTTAGGTACACATCCTGTCATTAACTCTCAACAAGAGATGCAAGATGAAATGAAGATAAAATATGGAAGAATAAAAAGTCTTGGGAGCAAATAACAATAAATGCCATCTATTAAACTATCAAGAAAACTATGTGCTATATCACTGATTACCAGCTCAAACTGATGCACAAGAAACCCTATATCCATAATGGCAACCCAAGGATTGAATCTGTTGTGGACTCTTCAGAACTTGCTAATGTTTCATAACTTTACATAAGTAGAAAGTCAACACTTAGAAGCAAGACCGGTGCATCACTGAACAAAACAATGAAAGTACACATGACCCACGAAAGCAACAACAGTTGGACCAATGAAACTTTTAAAGTTGAGATTCTTAGACTATGAAATATGGTTTCACAAAAGTGACTTTTTAATTCCGTTTTATTTAATACTCAATAAAATATATTTATCTAAAAGTGACAATGAACAATGAGACTGAGATAGATATAATATAGTACATCATTTCATCCCCCCCCCCCCCAAGATTTCCTCTAGGATTTCATTTTAGCCCACTGAACCAATGCAACTGTGTGCAACTAATCAAGATACAAACAACAAAGCTGCCTCACAGATGTGTGCTATACAACAGGAACGTCTTAAATGGGTAGCACTGATTAAGTGGTGGATCTGAGTGGACCAATGGGGGGGGGCTGTGCTGTAGATATCAAGCATTTCATTACAAGATTATCTATGTCAAATCTGCATTACTACTAAAAACTATTTTGTTGCTTTTAATTAATCATGTGTCACATACATACACATGAATGCAATTAAGAGAGCTTTTAAATGGTCAAGAATGAATGACGCTCCCACAAAAGTCTATAGGAATCCATTAGTTACACGGGTTTGAAAGAAACAAAGCCTACCTTTACACCAACTGCAACGTCACTGATGCTGAAAAAGAAAAATTAGACGTGGTTAATAACAAGATATTTTATTCTAGAAATATTACGGTAGAAATATTTTTGGAAATTTTGATAAGAAGCTTATTAGGCAAAGTTTGATCCGTTTCCCAAAATCTAACTAGTGGATATTAGCGTGTGGCCAAAGATAAAAAACAGGCCCCGCACAGATAATTACTGAAAAGGGCCAAGTTAGCCAACTAGCCTGCTATAATGTTGGTGACTTCGTAAGATAAACCCCCCGTTAAATGATGGGTTTAACAGTAAACAGTGGGACTGTCCCATTATATCACGACTCAACTGAACGTAGGCCATGACCTTCCCTTGCAAGTAAACTTAACATGCAAAAAAACCTCAACAGATAAGATAACTAGCGTTAGCCAACAACTGCAACCAATATACACATCTAGAAATATTAAACGAGACACTAAAACAAAACATATACAAAATACGGTATGCTCGACCGCATTTCCAGCGCCCTTTATATCAATAGCTCATATCCATTTGTTGCTTTTCAGACTGATAGGTACGACCGAACTTGAAATCGACGCCAAATGCTGGTCAGTGTAACTCTGTTAGCATTGTAGCTACGACACGAACGGCTGGTGGTTAGCCGAGCTAGCGCAGAGCGAGAGCACTTCAGCTAGGCTAATATCTGGCTAATTTCTCGCTAGCTCGTTGAATAACTTGGTCGTTAATCATGACCAAAACAGAGCCAGAAAGATTAACAAACAATCGCCATTTTGTCGCCAGTTGGTGTTTTATTAATTTTAAACGCACACAGAAAACCTAGCCATAAAAAAACGAGCAACAACAAACAAAAGGTTTCCCTTAGCTACCGGCGACACACCTTTCCGTATCGGTTCCAGGGCTACTCTCTAACAGGATGATATCGGTCCTAGCTAGTTAGCTATCCCACTCCACATAACATTCAAGTTTAGACTATAGCAAACTGAGGTGGTTAGCTAGCTAACCAGTTATATGATTAGCATAAAGTAAATAAATTGTGATACATGCAACTTAAGAATCTATAATATTATTTCGCAATATAATCTTGCACTTTGTGCAGCCTACAGTCATGTGCACACCACACAAAATGTAGCTAGCGAGCTAGCCGAATCGCATAAGCCTCTGAACTACCATGCTTGTGCTTTCAGGCTAGATAAGACCGCTAACCAACTATAGATTCTAGATAGCCAGCTAACTTTAGATTCTAGATAGCTAACTAACTCTAGATTATAGATAGCTAACTAAAGATTCAATTACTTAGCCAGCTTTTTTAGCTATGTTTGTGCTTAGCCTAGCGCGCTGTTTAGCGCCTTAGCCGTGGTTAACGTTGCTACAAAAGTCATACATATCTACATGCGAGAACAGATTACGCATGTTCACGCATAGTATATTTTACAACAAAATGGCAATCAATCGTAAACGTACCCGTCCATTACTGGAAAATATTTTTTCGACGACCCAGTTAACAGTCCTGTAATTCTTGCGCTCTGCCAACTGCACAGAAGACGACAAAATGGAGGCGGAAATTGTGTACGGAAAAACACGGAAACCGACGAATCAGTGGCTTCGGACAAACGGATATGCGCGGGAGAGCGGAGAGTTTCGGGGGGTGTTGGGCTCGTTCTGTAGCCTGGATTCTCCGACGAAACAGCTGGGTAACGAATTAAATAGCGAATAAATTATACTGTATCGAACATGCATTGTTTTCCGAAAATGTGACAATGAATTTAAAATAGCAAATTTTGCCTCTCCCCAAGATACTGGGACAATACTACTAGCACTGAACCTTTTGCATCTTTCTTTGAGTCCAAAAGGCCACATGGGAGGGAGCAAGTAATTTGGATGTTGGAAAAGGCCAGTTCAAAGCCGTGGTACTGAATTTCGGGGGGTGAGGGTTTGGGGGTGTAATATATTTAAAACATGAGAAGAAATGCGTGCAGTACCTAATTCATAACAATTAGACAATTAGGGTGGCTGGTTCAACTGTGAAGAAACCCCTAAGACACCCCAAACAAGGTGGCTAATCACCTATTTATTGTGGAAAGCAGGCTACTGATCATATGAAATCCTAGGAGTGTAACAGAGGCTTCTGGAAATGCAAACATCTCATATACATGTAGATGTACTGTAGTTAAACATAGAAAAACTTCATTTGAAGCAGATGCTTATGCATGTGATGTTTACACATTTGGTGTAAAACTATATTTCTTATGCAAAACCATGCTTTTTAAAAACATTTAAATGACCAAGGACAACCGAATTTCCTGCTTTATTACAACACATTACTTGCAGATGCCCTGAAACTATGTCCATTCATTTGAAAACATTTCAGAAAACAAACATTTCAGCAGTGAAAGAAGAGCTGTGTCCTTGTTATATTCACCTACTTCATCTGATCATGTTAATCTGCTTGGTCCATTCTACCGATAAGACGTCTGTCTATTCACCAAAATTGTCTAGGCAAGTCATACTCTAAAATGAAACAAATATGTGTAAATAAATGTGATTGAATTAAATGTATGTAATATCTGATGTCTGTTCCAGCCAATAAACATTTGCATTAAATTCACATAGCTTTGACATTCTGTTACTGATAACCGTTAAACACATCACCTGTAATATTTCTCTCTCTAATGTTTTCTGTGTCAGTGTCACGAGCAATTTTGTCTCTAGTGTGACAAAAAAAGAAGCATGCTAGGGTTCATACTATTCGTTCATATCATTAGACTTGACAGACATACGACATGCTACTTTGGCTCTGCACAACTACATGCCCCAGGTGAAATTAGTGTCTGTTTATCTTTAAGGGCCTAGGGTTTAATTAAAAATGACTTTGTCCCCAAACACATTTACACCAAGCCTGCCATATTTGAATTAACTTAAGAGATCTCTCTGAGCAATAGGGAAATAAGAAAACTGTCACCAAACCCAAGCCATTTATCCATTAATGCTTGCCATACAGCCGTTAAACTGTATTCTCTCTAAAATAAGACAAGAATGAACCTAATCTGCAAAAATTATGACAAATTCAGGTCTGCATTAAACTCTTTTTAGTTTTTTTTTTTATATATTTTTAATAATTTTTTTAGTATTGTAATATCAGAACTGATGACCTGTGTTAAGAAATGAATGCATATCACGCCATAACCAAAAACTATGATTTAATTTGTGACAGAGCTGAATGAATGAATTCATGAATACAGAATGAATATGTTACAGTGGATCTGTTCTACAGAATGAATATGTTACAGTGGATCTGTTCTACAGAATGAATATGTTACAGTGGATCTGTTCTGCTGCTTACAGCAGTAGTTCTCAAAGCCTTGAGGAAACACTACTGCAAAGCTTAGTGTTTCCCTATTGATTTCTCTCATTTCGAAAATTGTCCAAACCAACTAGAATTAGGCATGTTATAGTGGAAAAACATATATCTGCAGTAGAGCTGATGTACAAACTGAGATTCCCAAGTACAGCCACTTCCCTGACATGTCTCTCCAGGAGTGATGTAATTCTGATGATATCATACAGACATTCCAAGCTATGTACTTATTGCGAATGTCATGTTAATGTGACCTAGATTAACCAGATGTGGTTACCTCACGACCAGACAAGCACAGAAGGTGTTCAGTATATGTTATCTGTCTTATTTTGTCCTTTTTTCCCCTTGTCTTCTTACATTAAAACGAGTGCCTGCGTAGATGCTGCCACACTTTGAATTGATACATCTACCCCCACAATAAATGGCACAGTGATTCTATGCAATTGGTCTAGAAAAGCCACGCAACTGTGAAGTTGCACATATTCTCTATGGAGATATTTAATTTGGTTTGCAAACTTGTGCTGTAACACAGTATCTTAACATATCTTAGATTGGGTATATATTTTTGACCTATATCTCTTGGAAATATATAAATCATTGATGATTGCTCATAAACTACAGGATTGGATTTATAAGCAGCACATATCGGTCACGGGAGGAGTCCCGGAGAGCTGCACAAAAGCAGAACAGGATTGCTGAGCACAGAATAAAAGAAAACGTTTAATTTTAGTTTTTAACAAGCAACGTACACAAACGAACCAACAGCACAGACAAATACTCAGTGACACATACACGCTTTTATACACTCACCCTAACGAGACACAGGTAAAACGTATAACAACGAGACCAATCACATACGCCACACCCACAACACACCCAGACGTACACACAACCCTCACTAGACTGATACGACAACCGAGCACACCCCCACAAAGACACGCCCACACAGACACGAGACAGCGGAGGCAGCCAGGGCGGCCACCGTGACACTCTGGTGTACTTTTGGATACTATAACCAGAAAATTATGCATTTATATATTTGTTTGTTTTGTATCTAATTAAAAAATCATATATAACCATACAGATTCCATACAAACCCACTGTCAGCAACATGCACTTGAACCACAAGTCCTGCAGCCATTGTTCATTTCTTCTAGTATAGTACACCATACTGGCTACAGTCACTCACTCGAACAGCTCAGCCTTTAATAAAATGACGGCTGCCGTTTTCTTTAATTGCTTAAACAGTATTACTTCTACTATGATTATAAACCTGCATTGATTTCCAATTTTCTGCATATATATTTCTGGGTCCCAGGGGCCCTTGAGAACACTGGCCTGCCATATCTGCCCCAACAGTGCTGAATCGATGTGTTGATGGTTACGCTACCCTAGCATAGCTCCAATTTAGTGCTCGATTGAATACATCTATCTCACTGCTGCTTTCTAGTGAGTGAAAATACGTGTCCACAAACCCCTGCCTGTGCAGATGTTGAGCCTTTGATCATATTGTACAGAGGTGAGACTCTCTGTGCCTTATGATGGAAACATTTACAGCAAACATGCAATACTGTACAATGTGGCTTAACATGAGCTTCTGCTTATTCTTTAAATATTTTGTGGAAGGAAATATCACCAAATGATACTACACTTTCAAAACATACTACATAATTGTAAATAATTATGATACTTGAATTGAGAATAGAATGTTTTTACTTTTCCTGTTGAACAAGAATTTCATTAATATACAGTTGTTATTTTTTGTGTTTTAAATTCTATAACACATCACAGGGAATATACACTGAAAACTATGCCTGTATGAAAACTATACAGTGAGAGGTCACCTGACCATCACACCTACGTATATGTGCTATAGCCATGGGCATTAATAAGAAGTGTCTGCACCCCCACCTCCACCCCCCCTCCTTGTTAAAGGAGAGCTCTGTGAAGGCCACTGGAGTTCTTCCACACCAAACTCATCAAGGCATGTCTTTGTGGACCTCCATTTTTGTGCTGTCACATGGGAACAGGAAAGGACCTTTCTTCTCAAATTGTTACCACAAAGTTTAAAGTATATAATTATCTAAAATGTCTTTTTGTGCTGTAGGGTTAACAACACCCTGGAACCAATGAGCCTAGCCCAAAATCTGAAAATCAGCCCCAGATCATTATCCTTCCTCCAACAAACTTTCTTCTTGGCACTTTTTATTCCAGTAGGTACCATTGTCTTTGGCATCCACCAAACCCAGATTTGTTCATCAGACTGGCAGATAGTGAATCATGATTCATCACTCCAAAGAACACATTTCTACTGCTCCAGAGTCCAATAGCAGCGTGCTTTACTACACTCCAGCTGACGTTTGGCAGTGCACATACTGATCTTAGTCATGTGTACAGCTGCTCAGCTGTGGAAACCCATTTCGTGAAGCTACCAACATAGTTGTTGGGTAGAGGTTTCTTCCAGAGATACTCTGGAGTAGAGTTCCAGAGTAGTGAGGGATAGTGGAGGATAGGCAGTTTCTATGCACTTTACACTCCAGCACTTGGCGACCCACTCTGTGAGTTTGCATTCTCTACTGCTTTGTGGCTGAGCTGTTGTTCTTCCTGGCTGGTTCTGTTTCGCAATATTAGCGCTTATAGTTGACTGGGGCAGATCTAGCAGAGCAGAAATATCATAGAATGACTTATTGCAAAGGTGGCTTCCTTAGTATAGTGCCATGTATAAAGTCAGTAAGGTCTTCCATAAGAGCTATGGAAGTACCAGTGCTTCTGTCTGCACACTGCATGACTGCATATTTAACAATAGGTCTGGCTGAAACACCTGAACAATAATTAGGAAGGACTTCCACATGCTTTTGGCCATATAGCATATGTTTATAAAGCATCAGTAACACTTATCTCTGGAAAATAAAGTTAATGCATCATTAAACTTTCAAGGCACAAAGAACAATATAATCTGCTATTGAAACCAAACATAAGACAATGATAATGACACAGCAGAAAATGTTTAGTGAAACATTTCCTTCTTGGTGGCCTAATTCAAGATGTGGTTTTAATATAGTTTGTGGTTGTAATATAGTTTTGCTCTGTTAGTGACATTAGTTTGACAGATTGTTTGTCAGTTAATAAATAGTCACACAGTGGACATCACTGCTGGGTCGTGTGGGATCAAACGTTTATTTGCTGGCATTGGGCTTTTCGCTTCACTCATGAGAGATGCACCTGCCTGTGAAGACCACGGCTATCAGTTCAGACCTTTGTATGTGAGGGGAGGGCACAAAGTAAGATAATGTTTCAGCTCATTCTGTACATGCTAAGTAAATAGTTTTAAAATGTATATTTTGCTTAACTTGTCAAAGTTTTTGGTCCTGAAATGTATTTTTATTTGAGTGTCCTTTTTTTTAGCATTGCACCATTTCTTCACTGTAGCAGACTAGAGATTGTTGGGATGGGGAGGAGAAAAATGGAATTGGGTCCATTTTTCTAAATTTGATACAATTTCTATAATTCTCCAGTTTCCCTTTTAGAGGCCCATTCGGTGCCAGTCACAGCCAAGGCTGGACACTTACAGAGTAATATAATCATGTTTCCCCCCAATGTGGCCCACACAATATTGGAACTGCAGCAGCTCCAGGATGCCTTATGATTATGAAAATGAGATGAAACAGAGAGCTGCAAGCTGTCTCCAGTCTCCTGTGGCCCATCAGCCTCATTGCAGAAACACAGTGGCTGATACCAACCGCTAAACCACCCTCCCTGCATTCCTGCATTTTTCGCCAGCCTTATCTCACTGCCTTACATGTCACCTCTTATTGGCTGCAGAACACATTTGCTTAAGGTGAGAAATCCTCAGATGTTAGAACCAGGTTGCCAGGTGTGCGAACTTTACCCTAGCAGAGGCAGGAGCACAGACTGGTGGTGTTCCACTGGAATTCAGTGCCACATGGCTTCTGAAGGGTTCAAAGGGCTAAAAGGGGGATTCGAGCAGTAATCTAATGTAACCCAAAGACACTGTGCAGATGGGAGAGTGGATTGCGCCATGGTAAGTATGCGGCAGGTACGTCACCATGAGGAAATTGGATGTGTTCAGACTGGAAGAGTGAAGCCCGGCTGAGTGTGAGCAGGCCCAAAGAGTGGCTATTACAGACTGAGGAACGGGAGATGGGGGCAGTGACCCCTCAAAGCCACACTAAACACAGCATTCAGAGCTGAGCTGGACCACAATAACTCTCTCCTGCAGCTAAAAGGAGCTTCTAGTTCTCACAAACATCATTCAGTGAACTCTGTCATCAGAGTTGAATGTGTCCTGTTTTAATACATCATTATAATCAATTTACTCTGTTCATTCTGTGAAAAAGGACAAAGCTTGGCTTCACCCCAGAGAATGAAATTCTTTCTCAGTGGTATTACATAGTGTTTATGATTTGCATAGATGCTTAAAGGAATAAGACATGCACAATTTGATTTGAAGCAGATCAGGCATATCTAACGAACTCAGTCCTTGCCCTGGCACCTGCATGGGCAATGATGCCCAAAGGCAGCCCAAATATCCAGAGGCACTGAGGTTAAAGGTTATTTGCTACAGCAATATAATACAGAAACTTGATCAAAAAGACAAAAAAAAGTATAACACTTTCTCGTTTTGCAAGGGAGAGATAAAGCAGGTTTTTTTGTATTTAAGATTAACAAAAAAGTATGGATAAAATGATTCTGATTTAATAATCCTAATTTGTCTCCCTGTTGATTAGCAGTCCTTAAAGGGAACAGGCCCCATATTTTATAATCGGATTAGCAGAATTCTTAATTTCATCTGGGACATAGTGAAGGGCCAGTAAGACCACCTGCACGACACACATCCATTAATAATAATCAGGGCCATTTCCATGAATTTACTTTGCAGGTGTATCAGAATGCCAACAGAGAAATCATTCATGCTCCTGCTAATTGCTTTAACTGCTAGGTTTAATTCCTTAATGTTCAACCTGTTACTAAAACATATGAGATGAAACTTGATCTGGGTAATTGACAATGCTGAAAGTAGCTGCAGTCCCCGAAGTACGTAGATGAGAGACCCACGAGAGACTCATGGGCATGTCAAATTATGAGCTTCAGATATTTTGGAGATGCTAATGTCAACTGATATGGAAATTTGCTTTACTCCTTTCTCATTCAAAGATGTAAAGGCTAATTATTCACAAACCTAGGAAGTATGTTTATAATTTGAGCTACAGTTTACAGTATATATATATCACATATGAGCTTAATGACACCCTAATCCATAGGGTTCAATATGACGTTGGTCCACCCTTTGCAGCTAGAACAGCTTCAACTCTTCTGGGAGGGCTGTCCACAAGGTTTAGGAGTGTGTTTATGGGGATTTTTGAGCATTCTTCCAGAAGCACATTTGTGAGGTCACATACTGATGTTGGACGAGAAGGCCTGGCTCTCAGTCTCCGCTCTAATTCATCCCAAAGGTGTTCTATCGGGTTGAGGTCAGGACTCTGTGCAGGTCAGTCAAGTTCATCCACATCAGACTTTGCCATCCATGTCTTTATGGACCTTGCTTTGTGCACTGGTGCACAGTCATTTGGATGGGTGAGTGAATACTTTTCGCAATATAGTGTATATATATATATACACACACATATATATGAACATACAACATGCTGAAGCAGACTACACAGGGTACGCCACTCCTGTCAGCTAAGAACAAGTAACTGGGGCTACAACTTACACAGGCTCACCAAAACTGGACAATAGAAGACTGGAAAAATGTTGCCTGGTCTGATGATCCTTGATTTCTGATGTTTTGATGCAACATTCAGGTGGTAGAGTGAGAATTTGGCATAAGCAACATGAAAGCATGAATGCATCCTGCTTTGTATCAGCAGTTCAGGCTGCTGGTGGTGTAATGGTGTGGGGAATATTTTCTTGGCACACTTTGGGCCACTTAATACCAAATGAGCGTCGTTTAAATGTCACGGCCTACCTGAGTACAGGTGTTCTTCAGGTCCATCCCTACCTGAGTACAGGTGTTCTTCAGGTCCATCCCTACCTGAGTACAGGTGTTCTTCAGGTCCATCCCTACCTGAGT
>JAOXYF010000008.1:7915749-7930181 GCA_028565775.1 Sternarchorhynchus goeldii
ACACACACACACACACACACAGACATACACACACACACACACACAGACATACACACACACACACACACATACACACATTACTAAATAAATAATATAAAATGAGTGTGTGGGTGGTAAGACAAATGAGCCAAGCTTCATTTATTTGCTATCTGTAAATGTACATATGACAATAAGCATGCTGGAATTTGTGTGATGAGTGTCTGTATGCACGTATATATGTGCATGTGTGTGTGTGTGTGTGTGTGCATTTGTGCGTGCAAACGCATGTTACAAATACCTCTACAGGTATTTGAAAGAGTATGTGCACTGACTACATACGTGTGCATGTTGTCCGCATGTTGTCAAAGTAAAAGTGTGTGTTTGTGTGTGTGTGTTCTCATCTAAGTTCTTCTCTCTCCCTGTGTACCCCCCCCCCTTCCCTCAGCATCAGGCTGGCTTGTTATCCCTTGGCGTGAGGCGGAGTGTGACAGCGTGATAATCCATGTGGATGTGTGCTGCTGACCCTGTGATGTTCCTGCCTGCTGCGTCTGCTGGAGAATCCTAGCCATCCTTCTCTCTCTCTTCCTCTCTCTCTGTCTCTCTCTCTCTCTCTCTCTTCCTCTCTCTCTCTCTCTCTCTCTCTCTCTCTCTCCCCTTCTCTCGCTACAAATATATCAACCAGCATATGCTGCCTCAATCAGCCGTACAGCACACAGAGGGGCTGTGTTTGTTAGTCAGACACATCGAGGCTGGGAGTGTGGGCTAGTGATTTGCTCTGCTCCTCTGGCTGCTTCATTACCTGGGTCACTGTCTGCCTCCCACTCTGCTGGATCACGGCCAAGTGTGTACAGCCAAAGTGTGGCACACACACACACAAACGCACACACACACACACACACACACACACACACACACACATACACACATGCATACTTACACATTCACGCACACATATGCCACTAACTTTCCCTAATGTTAAGGAGATGTATCCATGTGACATTGGTTTATGGTAGGACATTGTTTTGCTGTTATCCTTTTCTTTAGCTGTCTCACTTTCACTTGTTTTTCTTTGGTTTAATGTTCCACAACCTAAAGGTGCATCACGGCTTATAGGGACAGTGCAGCCAATGATAACTCCGGCTGCGTGGAAGTGTGTATTGTGCAAGATTTTTGTGCTGTGAATATTTTGAGACTGCAGAAGTGAGCTGCAGTTATCAGACACTTCTCCACAGCCCAGTCTTACACATGAAGATACACACACACACACACACACACACACACACACACACACACACACACACACATGGACGCAGGCTTCTAATCAGTAGGAGGCGTCAGGAGCAGGAGTAACACAATGGGAGATTGTGAGGTTTAGGAGAGAGAGAGCAGCAGGGCCAATAGAGCAAACTGAGACTTCAGGCCAACACTTAGAGCAAACCTCCGGAAACAGAAACCTGCTTATGCCGATCATCGTCATGGAAACTGTGTGGATTGCGGCACAAAGGCACATGCTAAAGTGACAAAAGAAGAGTTTTTCACAGAATCAGTCAAAACTGGGGGTCTTATTGTGTTGGAACCTTTCCAAACAAATGAACCTCCAACACCCTTCTGTGCGTGGATGTGTGGGTGTGTGTGTGTGTGTGTGCAGGTTCGCACACATATACGGGCGCGTCGCAAGTTCACACACATATACACACATGGACACAAACACACAAACGTGCAGTTACACAAACACATGCACAAGCTATCCTGTAGACATGGATAAATACCCAGAGCTCCCTCTTGTGGTCAGAGACTTTAATGGACATGC
Source organism: Sternarchorhynchus goeldii (assembly GCA_028565775.1). Lineage (NCBI taxonomy): Eukaryota > Metazoa > Chordata > Actinopteri > Gymnotiformes > Apteronotidae > Sternarchorhynchus > Sternarchorhynchus goeldii. The sequence goes on from JAOXYF010000008.1 coordinate 7,917,539, forward strand.
ATGCAGTCACTTGGACAAACACAGTAGATCAAATGTATCCTCTCCTATCAAGCGTGAAAAGATTGAAAAAGGGAAACAAAATGTCTATTTCCCTGTGCAGTCCTCCTGAAGAGCCCATGCAGGACTGAACGTGCACCTGAGTGGCCAGCACCACTCCCCTCCCCCCCTCCGGGCCTCCGGCAGCAGCTGGCCACTAATCACCCACAGATGACAGAAATGTTAATTAAAGATAATGTAATCAAACTCAGTCCATATGGCCTTACTCTGATCACTGTGCAATACATTTTTTTAATCCTACAATAAAGCGTTCGATCATCTCTGCACTCCACTACTCCATATGTCAGTCCATCTATGTGCACCAAGTATGAATCACTCCAAAAGATAACATTAAGATAACATTAAGATAACATTAAAACAAGTTTTCTAATTAAATTAAAGAATAAACATAGGAGCATCTTACATTCTAAACAATATTAAATTAATTAGTAATGAGTACAGATGTTTCTTTTTTAATGCTCTGTTAAATACTTACTGTTTTTTTAGTTGTTAATTACCTGTTGTGTGTGTGACTAATTAAATGGGAACAACCTGCCAAGCAACTTTATTGAGCACTAAAACTGATCGGCGAAAGGAAAAAAAGCAACCAAATTCCAAATGTGCCAACCAGGTGGGCACACACATGGTGAATAACCACCAAGGGCACACCACCATGGTGAATAACCAGTCTTACAGAATCCACAGACAGACAGGCAAAAGCCAGAGAAAAACGGCGGAATTCAGTACAGAGTACACACTAGATATCACAGAACCAGTACAGAGTACACACTAGATATCACAGAATATGACTCACTGCTACTCGCAAGACAATGAATAAGTGGCACAGAGTGACTTAAAAAGCCATTAATTGAAAACAGGTTCTGGTGGTCAGAACAAAGGTGGTTGTGAATGCTGGTAACACTAGACATTACAGTATGTTTCATTCTGAATTCAGATCAAGAATTTAAAGAATTTCCCATCAATTATGTTTTTTAATGTTTTTATTTTACATTAATTTAATATTACTTATTCATATATAAATCAATTATTACACTAAAAATACTTCTAAAATGTAAAATGTATATGTTTGACATTACTTGGTCTCAGGAATATCCCCATTCAGTGTTCTGCAGTAGTCTGCTATACATGTGCTATGCATAATGACATATGAGTATACTGGAACCAAATTATGGGTGATAGAGAAAATTTGAAAACATATTTGGATTCAGTGTGCAAAAATACATAATAAACAGGTATTTTTGCAGGATGCAAAATCACTGTTTTGCTTCCGACCACTGAACGGGAAGCAGGCCAGACAAGGCTGGAGATGAACGGTTGCTATGGTAAACATACTGAAAGGCTCAAGCTGTAAATATATTATTAACACACTGTTCCAGTGGATATTGACAAAAGCTAATATGTTTATAGTTTTCTGTGTTTATGACAGCACTGTAGAGTCGTTGTCTTTATTCTTTGAATTCCTACTAAATATATGGAATTTATAGTACATAGCTGAAGGCTGTTTTTTGTTTTTTTTTAAGGCTCTGGAGGCAAAGTGTCTAATGGTATTCCAGGAATATTTCATATGTTTGCATCCCAGACTGGGAACTTTGATGTAGTGGAAACAAAGCATTCAGAGGAATTTTGGAAAGCATCTGGTTGAATCATATCTCTTTCACACTGCACGTCAACAGAGGTTTGGTGCGACAACGACACCAAATAGTGTTGAATACAAATGGCCCCCAGGTTACAAGCCACTGCCTTCCTTTCTGCGAGAGATACATTTTCTCTGGCGTTTTGCAAGGGCACACATACTCCAAATAGAAAAAGAAAGAGATCTTTCATGCATAACCAAGTAAATGAAAGCTGAAAGCAATGAAAAGTAATTATGACTGGGGACCAAAAAAATAAACACATCCATTGTAGTGTGTGTGCTCTAATATGAAGCTAAAGGAGCACAATTTATGGCAGTGGGAGGTGAAATAGATGGGGCTCTGACCAGAAGGCTGTTGAATTGACCGTCCATTTATGGCTGGCAGAAAAATGAGTCCCAGCTCCCCTGTGATGGGTCAGAGGATTTAGGGCCTCGTCGGGCTTGTAAATGACTCTGTTGCTTGTCATTGTGTCATTATACCATTATGGCACCATTCTACCTCGTGCTTTGTGGTTTTACTCTAAAGAATTAGAAGCATGGGTTCTTGCAAAGAGGGAGATTTGGCAGAGCTCTGGGCAGCAGCCACTCAGCTTCATGTGCGGCTCCCTCTAAAGTCTACATACTGCATTTAGCTTAATATGTTGACAGGGTCTCAGTGAATCGTCTCATCTTACCCCTGTCTTTTTCTTTTTTTTCATGTGTGGAGATGTTGCCTCTCATTAATGCAAAGAGCCTGAGTCTGGCTGCATCTGAAGTGCTTTTTAATCAGCATGATTTGCTCCTCTTGGTGATGAAGGCATCGAGATGAAGAGGAAGCAAGTCCGAGCCCTCTTTCATTTCTCCACCAGCCTCCATCCTCGTTCTCTAGTCAAGCACTTGGACGTTCTCCATTATAAGGCTGATGGAGTTGGACAAGACCTCTGGTGCTCAAAGCTTAACACTGTTGAGGAGGATCCAGCAACAACTTCATTGTAATGCTGAATTTTCTATGCTTCCAACCTTTTGTTAGCAAACAAAAGAGAGGGGGAGTTGAGGGCATGTGTGAAACTGTGAGGTGGGGGTAGAGGACAGTGAGTGGACTGCCTGAGCTTCTGGGGACGCTCACGGAGGAGATGAGTGGCAGCCTGATTGACTGCCGCAACCGATGTGCACTCTGTTACGGTCACATGCCTAGGCCCCTAGCTGGGCTAATAATGCCTTTTGTCCAATCAATAGATGGGGAGATATTACAATACAGACATCTCTGTTTACCAAAGAACCTTAAAACAATCACTGCAATTTGATTTTTCAGTCATTACTGCAAATGTTCTTGTTCCTGCGGCAGACCCAGGGTAATGTGAAGATTTAGAATAATTGCAATCGATGGGCACGTCATTGAACACGAGGCTTCCGCACACACACACACAGGTCCTGCTCAATAGCTTGTCTGACCTGACCAGGATCAGCACCATCTGTTCCATGGACAGCTCCACTTCCTAACCATCCACTCAAACTAAACATTTACTGCCTTTATTGTAGAAATCAGATGAGAGTCTCTCAAATATGTCTCTTCTAAAAACATAAACAGCTTAATGTAAAATGTAGTAACAACCACAAAAAAGAGAAAAAAAAAAAGTTAAAAAAAAAAGCAGAAATACCCTCTGGAGGCAAACAGTTCGCTTTTGACACCGATATTTGGCGGAAGATCACTCTGAAACATTTTTTACAGTGACCCCAGCCACTGCATGATGATGAACAAAAGAGAAGGGAAGAGAGAAAATGCCCGAGTGAAGAATTCCCACCCAGCTGTCCCGCCAGCTGACGTGCTGCGCGTGCTGATGAGACAATAAAGAGGAATCAAAGTTTGGGGCCATCTTCTGAAGATGATTGTATGGAAGTAGATGAAGGGCTGTGGTGAGTGTGACACAGAGATGGCCTGGCTCATTAGGGGGTGGCCATGCTACCCCACCAGGATGAAGAGCCCCCACGCTGCAGTCGCCTCTGAGACCGGCTTTTGTTTCTTAATGTTCCAAGTCGATTAAGAGATGATCAGGGCTGGGGCGCTAATTAAAAAGGAGCAGGTGCCAGGGAGTAAATAGCGCCGGCGCCAGGAGGAGACGAAGGAGCCCGCAATTACTCATCCCAAACACTCAGCCCTCATAAAAACCAAAAAGGCACAGAGACATTAAACTAATGGAGATTTACTCGCCCAGAGCAGTGCTGTCCTAAACACACACACCCACACACACCCACACACACACACACACACACACACACACACACACATACACAAACAGCACAGTTAAAGTCCTAGAGGGAAAGAGAGAAACAAGGTCCCATAAATGACAGGAGTAAGAGAAGACATTTACTTCACTTAGCAATTACACACACACACACACACACACACACACACACACATATGTATAAACTCCAAATCTCAGTCCTCTAGCTCCAGCTATCTGAGTAGCTTTTACCAAAAGCCACAAACTCTGAACTCACATTGTAGAGGTAAACAAGGATTTGGCTGCTGCTGAACATTTTCAAATCTAACAGTAAAACCTAAAAGGGGGTAAATGAAAGGGTGCGGTGAGATTCTCTGGGGTTTTGTTTCCAGCTGTCCTCATGTGACTTGGCTGACTGAACTTCAGCATCTCTACTGTAGTTTGAGACAAAATATCACAGATACTGCATTGTCAGTGTGATCAGTCCTCCAATGATAAATCAAAAGTAATTCATAGAGGGAATAATAATAATCTGTGGACTAAAAGTAGGACTGCAAGACATTTCTGTCTTTCCTCAACCATCTCCCCTACTGACAGACAGAGGGAGGTACATGAATTTTCATTAAAGTGTAACGCACAGAACATAAATCACTGCCTTGAATACACACTGGAGAGTGACAGACAAGGAAATAACTCTTTGTGACATGTGAGCTCAGCTTCACAATACTGTGGGTTTCAGCAGGCCATCAAAGACAGTCATGCATTCCAGATTTATGTGTTGTAAAACACCCTAGTTGTACCATTTTGTAGCATTAGCACGTACACTAAATTTGTATGTTTTTCTCCCTCGTTGTATGAATTAAGAGATTTATTCTTGAATAAGTTTAGACAGTGGCATTGCAAATAATAGTGCAATTAAATCAAATGCTGTATAACTAGAACTGTACTGTAATGGTGCAATTAACTCAAATACTGTATAACTAGAACTGTACTATAATGGTGCAGACAATTATATCTTTTCAGTCAAATTGTTCACTGCCGTTTGGTGAATACACCTGCACTGAACACTAACAGTTTTCACCGGTGTCCTGTGAAAATAAGTTACGTATTAATAGTGGTGGTGAATTATATGATTAAACACCTGTAGGCTGCAACGGAAGGTCATCACATATTCTCTGAATGGAATAAATTCATGTGCACATTCACACTGCTAGAAATCCTCCAGCTTTTTCTGCCTAGTGAGTATGCAGAATGCTGTATTTCCAACTATCCCACGCATGAACATTTTCAGATGAGACTGTGTTACATTCCCTGACCCTGCTGCTCTGGGACTGCCAGCACGCAGCTCACGTGTGCACCTCCCTTCTTCACGTGTGCACCTCCCTCCTTCACGTGTGCACCTCCCTCACGTGCACGCTGTCTTTTCCAGCCCTTCAGCACATCTGCGGAGCCATACTCTGACCCGGTCGATATTCGGAACTGAATACCCAATCTTCCATAAACGGCTAAAGCATACTGGCTACTACGCCAATCCATCATTATGAAGACATCATTTGTTAAGGGCAATCGCTGAATAATATTTCATCTGCAAAGAATAATGCTTTCCAAGGCCATCGACCGTGCTCCATTGGCTCAGAGAGGCATGGAGCTCTACCAGTCATGACTGAGTGGAGAGACCCAATTTATTTTATTAAGACATTGCCCATCTGAGTCCAATCAATGAGGCGAGGGCCGGTTTGAGGTTATGGATGGTGAAATCACCCTGGACCGCAACCAGGTGCACCATCCGTAATTGCCACTCAATCGGCTCACATCGGCCGTATCGGTAATAGCTGTAAATCTGACCTTTAAAACTGCAACAATTAAAAATGCATCAAAGAGTGACACGGAGAGTCGTGTGCGAGCCGTCCCCTCACCCCTGCTGCAGGCCGCAGAGGGCGGGGCGCCGGAGAGAGTCGAAGCAGCGCTATTTGAGCGCTACAACTCTGACACGCAGGGAATCAGCGACAGACAGAGGCGCGCGGGACGCCGCAGGGCTTCCACGGTATCTGAACGCCCAGTGCAACCTTCGATTCCCTTCCCAGCGAGGAAGCAGGCAGGGACGTGTCACTCGGCTGGTAGGCAGGGCGTCGGATTTATATGATAATTGACCTTGTGAATCAAAAAGGCTTTATCAGGGAGACATTGTCTCTCCAGATCCAGGTGCAAAAAATCCTCATTCAGTAGTTTGCTGATCACCCCCCCATACACCCAAGTAGGCATCCTCAGAAGAAAAGGTGGAGGAATTAGAGGGAGTGGGTGGAACATCTCTCTCTTGGAGAGCAGACACAAACAGCAGCTCATTACTACATTATTTCACGTGATTTGAATAGCACCAATTAGGATGTGGCCTAACAAACACTCCAGCCAAATATCAGCTTCTCTATTCATTGCATGCCTGTTATGGTACAACACATTTGTTTATGTCTTTATAATTATTCCCTCATTCACTCATATGTAAAACATCTACCATCGCGGCTGTGTGTGTGGGACTGAGAGCAGAGACAGGACCACAGAACGCCATGCAGTCCTTGCAGCCCAGAAAGACATGTTTTGTTCATTCATACAGTTAACGTGCTGGTCCATGTGTTTATTGTACTGGTGTTGGTGAGTATATATTGTTGGGAGGTGGGTCCGTTTTGTGTGGTTTCGAGGGATGTGTGATGTCCATCATAATGGGGTGTTGTTATCCTGCTCAGAATCAGGCAGTATGATATAGAAGCACAGTGTTCAAATCTTATTCAAATCTGTTTGGCTTCTTCTGTCAAAACAACATGAACAACAACATCATCAACGACAACATCAACAACAACAACAACCAAACATAAGAAGAGCACGTTTTTTGTTTCTTTTGTCTCAACACCACAATACTAAAAGTATAGAGCGTAATACTTAGTTCAGTAATGCTGGAAATTGAAAAAAGAATTAGGTCTGTGTTATGCCCTGGTAATGTAAAATATGGGTTTTCACTACCCAGTGTTTGATTTAAATTGGTACCTGCTTACAGATGAGAGATTAATAGCACATCACAAGCCTCATATTTTCTATATGACCATAAATATGTAGAAAGAGAACTCGTATCATTGAGTGCACATTAACACTAATCACCCATTATAGCATAGCTCACGGCAAACCCAGCATCACATTCTGAAACTTAGACACTCCCCTGAGACAGTGTGTATGTGTGTGTGAGTAAATGTATGGTGAGTGTGTACCTGTGTGTGTGTGTGTAAATGTATGGTGAGTGTGTACCTGTGTGTGTGTGTGTGTGTAAATGTATGGTGAGTGTGTACCTGTGTGTGTGTGTGTGTAAATGTACGGTGAGTGTGTACCTGTGTGTGTGTGTGTGTAAATGTACGGTGAGTGTGTACTTGTGTGTGTGTGTAAATGTATGGTGAGTGTGTACCTGTGTGTGTGTGTGTGTAAATGTATGGTGAGTGTGTACCTGTGTGTGAGTAAATGCAGAAGCACTACATTATGACAAAAAGCTATTCAGTCTCCATACAGCTGAACCCAGTGACTCCTCCCCTTTAAAGACATTCTATTGGAATTTACACACACACACACACACACACACACACACATACACATTTATGTGAGGTTTTACTCCAGAAGTGGACAGATCTTTGCACTCTTGATACAAGGCTATCTCAGGTTTCCATATGTGAAGTTATTAGTGGCTGTGCAAAAGAAAGTGTGCTGTCATGTGCTGGGGGGGGGCACTGGATGCTCCACGGGGGGATGGACACTGTATTACATAAAGAGTGCAAGTAACTATGAGTGTATGCATGTACAACAAAATCCCACTGTGAGCTTTCAGAAGAAATTTCATAAACAATGACTTTAATTGCTGAGAGTGACAACTAGATATAATAGCTTTCAGCCTCCCTATTAGCACCCTGAGCTCAGCTAAATCGTTGAGTCTCATCTAGGACCCAGCAAGCATCCATGCGCATGGATTAAATGATAAAGACCACAAGTTTACAAACCCTTTCATGTAGCATCCATATTTTCCCCATTTTTTTAGGATTTGTATTTCTATAATATAACCCTAGTTATCATAAGGGTGAAATATATGACATTCTTTTGTAGTTACTTATCTACAATAAAGCAATAAACACAAAGTCCACAGTTCTTTATTATGATATTTCATTTTTCTGGTAGTTGTAAAAAAAGTTATGTAAAAGATACATAAATGACTTAAATGGTCATTCCTGAGATCAGCAAGCTCAGAGACATAATGGTGTCTGGTTTTGTGATGTTTAATAGTGTGAGACTAATGATGATTTTAAAACGGCCGCTATTCATCCATTCAGTATCCATTAGCTTATCTGAACTTTTACAGGGAGGTCCAGCGTATTTATTCATTCATCCCACTGTTCTCTTATCTTTCTGTTGTTGTCTCTTCTGGGGACCTGCTGGACTTCCACCATGAAATGCTGGGCCGTAAACATGTGATTCATTCCCTCTGTCTTAAATAAACGTTTGAAAAGCTGCAGAGAGAGCAGTTCGACATGTATTATCTCAGCAGCAAACCACAATGCACTGCGAAACAGAGAGCTTATTTATAGGATAAGTTCAGGAAGAACGTGCTCCTCTCCAGTGAGTGAATGCTTACCATGACTTACTAGGCACATGTCAAAGCAGATAAGAGAAAGACTCCAAAATTAAATATCTTCTTGGTGACCCCCAACCAGGTGAAGCTCAAACAGTTAAAATCTCTGCACTACAGTTATAAAGTGATTACCCCTGCTGGCAGTCCAGCTAGGCTCAGACTGTGTCCTCTGCATTCTCTATCCTATCAGATATTGTTTTTCTCAGTCTCACTATGTAAGATACAATAATAAACACTTACAATAATAACACTTACAATAATAAACACTTACACCCACTATAACAATAGTAATAAACACTTACAATAATAAACACTTACACCCACTATAACACTCAAAGGTGGGTGCCAGGCAGAACAATAAATAAATATTAAGCTGTCAGTCAACAAAATTACACAGATCTTGATAGCTTGCGAGCAGGGTTGGTGATGGCTGTTTAAGCAGGATGAACTGCCCCAGCACAAGTGGATTGGGGGGGGGGGGGTGGCAGGGACAGGACAACCAGCCTGGAGCTTTGTGACCTGGCACTCAACCCTCACCCTGAGCGGCTCCATCCCACCGCGACACACTCCATGCCGGGTGTCCCAGACGGCAGCGTGGAGAACCAGTCGAACCCTCTGGGGGAAGCCCAGTGAATCAGACTCCCAGCAGGGTCACTAGCTTTATGGACAGGCTTAAGTGTTTGTTCCTTGTGAAATGGCTGTCTAGAAGATGTGCTTTACAACCTCATCACCTCATCCTTATTAAACATCAGTCATTCTCTAGAATTTGTGGTGATTAAAAGCAGACTTTGCAAGTCCTTTAAATATATGGGAACAGGCCTATAGAATAGCCAGCTTGTAACCCCAAAAGTATAAGGGTATACTGAACGTTAAAAGACTTGCTTTGTCTTCTGTATGGACATATTCTCTCTATTTTGCCTCATCTCTCCCTATGTTCTCTTACAGTGCAAGGAGAAATCCTGGTAATGAGTAAAGACTTGTATCTCAGCTGAACCCATCCTTCTGCCAACATATTACTGTCCTCTCTCTCGGTCTAATTACCCATGTGTGTGAAAGTGGTGTGAGCAGAAAGCTGGTTTTCAGGTGACGGTGTGTGCCTAGGCCTGAGAGCCACAGAGCCTGCAGACTAGAGCGATGCCAGAGAGAAGTGTTAATCAGAGCAGGTGCATCCCCTCCCCTAATGAGCCTGCTCCTGCTCCTGCGAACGCACCGCAGTTGTCCTCCCCTCCCGCTCCTGCACGGAGCTGCTGCACAGAGCTCCCATCCGGGAGGAGGTGCCATTTACTGTACGCTTTACAGAAGACCAAAAGGCCAGGTGCGGCTGCTGTGAGCGCTGACACTCTTAGCTTCACGTGTTGCCATTATGGTGGCTGTCTCAGGAAACATCATGGTCTTATTCATTGATGATTGACTTTGGATAGGATGGAAAGACAAACACACAAGCCTGTGATTTCATTCCTGAGAATGGTAGTTATTTTTGTCCAGCTGTGAATTCCACAGCACTTCATCACTTCATGTTTTGTGATGCCATGGATTTGCTGAATCTTCGTAGGCTTTCCTCTTCATGGTGGTATCAAATGAGACATGTAGCTTGAATGTTTATCTTTCTGAAAAAGTTTATGCTCCTGCTCCCAAACATCTCTTTCCTTCTCGTTTGTATTTTTTCAGTGCTGGTCTTTGTCAGTGCTGGTGCTCAGTGAGAGCATTACAGTACACCTTATGAGGTCATATCTACCTGAAGCCTAGATAGAAGATCTACAGTGAGCTACGTCCCCCATGTCATGTCACTGCAAAACAGATATATAGACTCTTTGTTGTGATTACTCTTCCTCGTGAAATTAACTTCATTAGCATCATTCAAAGAACATAATAACCTATTTTTTTTACATTGTTTTATGAAAAGGCAACCAAATTACATACTTTTTTATAAGTTAATTATAATATGGGCCATAGGAAGTTAATTGACAAAAATCATACAGAGGCACTGTTACTTCAGATTCTGCACCAGGGACACATCTGTCTGTTCATGCCTCTATTTCAAGGAGAAATCAAGAGAATGTATCACAAAACAATATCATGGATCTTCATATTACATGAGTCTAGCCTGCTAAAACCGGACTGGTTAAATGTTCCCTAAAATCTTGATTTGACCAATATCTATACATGTCTGCTCCAACAAGCATTATTCTGCCATGACAGATTCTCTTAGCATCTGCATCAATAACTCACTTTGTATGTATACATGTGAATGCACTTAACAAGCAGTGAGGTCCATACTTCCTCAAGCGAAATAACTAGATGACCAATGAAATAACTAGATGACCAGAAACATCTTAGCAGCAATTACTGCAGCTGAGGTATACTCTCTCCACTTCTGAATTACTGCAGCTGAGGTATACTCTCTCCACTTCTGAATCTGCTGTCTGGAGAGGAGAAGTTAGAACCATGAATGTAAAGCCGGTCTCAGGTGGGGACATGTTAATAGCTGGCCAGGAGGGTCAAAAAGAGAACACATTACTGAGCTAATGACCAGATTTTTGTCTCTCAACAGAAATGAACAAGTGTGTGCTGAGAGAATACCCCTCTTCCTCCACACCACCATCCATTGTCTCCTCCTTAAGCCAGGAGGACACGAGCTTCTCCCTGGGGCAGATCTTTACTTAAATCAGGCCAGAACAACTCAGCAAGCACCATAAAACTAAATGTGGAATAACAAAGAAGTGGTCTGAGAAACAGACAAATCAAAAGTGTGATGATACTGAATAAGAAAATGCAACAGATTATATGCTTTGATCTGTATAAGGACAAATCAACTGGATTTGAGATGCAGCACAAAGGCAATTCACTCATAACATGGCTGGAAAGCAATTTAAATGTATAAAGGCAGACTAATTTAATAATATAAATTATAAATGGAGTATTCTAATTTCCAGGCCGTTAGTGTCAACGAGCTCTGCATTCCTTTATCTTTGCTCATTAATCCCTTGCCTGAGATAACTTTTATTTTTCATTAAAAAGAAAACTTGAGTATGTAATTTGTCAACTCCAATTTGAAGTCCTTGATAAAATGTTCAGTGAGGTATAACAAGCAGGTAGTGTGCATTTCCATACGTGTTTGTGAGAATAGCAATAATGGGACAATACATGGCGTTCACAATGTATGACATCACATATATGACATCACTCCATATAGCTACACTATTACATAGTAGGATGTGGATTTTGTCCACTATGACTATTCTAGGAACACTGGTCAAAACAAACAAAGGTTTGCTCAAATTTCACATTTACAAATTAATTGGATATCAGACAGGTTCTTGGGCAATAAAATGATTTATTCAAATATGTCCTATTTTTTCAAACTGACATTTACCACTGGGTGTTAAATGAGCTCAGTGATTTTTTATGAACACAAGTTCTTTTGTAGAAGAAAGGTGGCATAGGTGGTATTTTTTAACCTTACCCCACAAAGACACACACACACACACACACACACACACACACACACACACACACACACACACACAACTCTCAGGGGAATGCTAAAGTGATCTGAGCTCACTCCCTATATTTTCTGATGAGAGATAGAGTCCATTTTTCAGGAGTGTATCGTCTTACCCTGTAGCCCCCATACCCCTTTTTACTGAAGCAAAGTCAGTCGAGTTGACAGAGTTTTGAGGCTCAGCTTTGCAGTGCAAGTTCTACAAGTCATTAATCAGGACTGAAAATTCCCAGCTTTCTTTTTGATAAATATTTAAAGCCTCAGAATAACAGTATTAAAAGCAAAGGGCTGCATTGATTTTCACATGTAAGGATATCCATTCTAGAATTAGATGTCCTGCTCCAGATGCTAGTGCTTAAAGTGATATGTGGCTGGGATTCTTCAGCTGTTACTGAAGACACCGGTCTGTGAAGACAAATCTCCTCACTTGTGAGGCTGTACACTTTTACGCACGTGTTTGTTTGTGGAATTTCTAACACATTTACACAAAATGACCTTGCAAAAACATTTATCCTTAAAAATGCTCACAGTGTTATTCATGCTCACAGTGTTATTCATGCTCACAGTGTTATTCATGCTCACAGTGTTATTCATGC
>JAOXYF010000008.1:7943656-7960966 GCA_028565775.1 Sternarchorhynchus goeldii
AGCACGGAACATCTCACCCTCCACGGCGCCGCAGAACAGATGTGCTGCCTCCCCCCATCCCCAGACACTGCCAATACCTGTAGAAACTTCCCAAACTAAAGGGCAGCTTGACCTATTCAACTGGTTCGGCTCGAGTCTCTTTGCTCGTCTCCCTCCACTTCCAACTGGTTGAATGGATGCAGGCTAATCCCCCTCTCTGACAGCCAAACCTAAAGTGAATATATTACTTTATGATTAATAGACATGACAATCCCCTCTCAGCTAGCCAGCATTCACCCCCCACCCCACCCCACCCCACCCCACCCCTTGAGCTGAACCCAAGCTCCATTACCTGCTAAATGCCATGGTGGTCTGACATGAACAGAGCCAGGAAGGAGGAAGACTGTGGCCTGCCCAGCGGAGTCCTGGCTGAAGCCTGGCATATAGGAGAGCTCAGGCAGGATGAGAGCATGCGTTTGGTCTGTATAGATTAGGGGTTAGAGAGATACAGAGGAGGCTGCCAGAGGGAGATACTGGGAGAGCGAGAGCTGGCTGGGGTTTTTTTTTCCCTTCTCATCCTTCCTTTTCCTATAATGGAGCCATGGGTTGTCAGAGCGAGAGGAAAAGCACTCGTTTCCTCTGAATGAGTCTGGTTACAGAGCTCCACTTCCATCTCAGTGAAGCCCAGACAGGCTGCAGCAGGGCTGCCGTGGCCACGTGTGTTACATTCTGGAGCGGTCAATGTGTTTAAATGTCAGTACGAGGGAGGAGAGACTGGAAAAGGCTTTTGCATGCCTTTGAACACAGAACAGAACTGCTCTATTCACCTCGCAGCAATCAACACCTAAATAGAAAACTCCCAAATGAAACCTATAACAGAATTGCAAAAATTAAGGTGATTTAAACCCATATATATGTTTCCAGTGAGGATGTGTTATTTCAGATCAAACCCTATGCTGTCTCTTTGCCAAGCACCTATTTTATGACATGTGCCCAAAGAAAAAAAAGTGTGATTCTAGGTATCACTGTTTTTGATCCGACATCAAGCCTTCTAATTTACAGCTCCGACAGGCTGGCACTCGCATCACGCTGTGGCAGTTAGAGTGGCCGACAGCAGAGACCAAAGACATTTTTAATAAAGCAGAGAGAAATGGGGTGTCCTGATAAATTGGATTGAGGAGAATCCTACGCTGGTTGGCGATGACATTACCCTGTGGTGCTTAGGACCTACCTTGAGAGAGCAATTAGACATAGCAAGGAAGGGACAGTGCAGTCTAGGGTTAGGGTAATGGCTTAATTGCTTGGATAAAGTCCATTCCACTGAAAGAATAAAACTCACAGATCATTCAGAAATGACCATGAATAATGAAGGCCATTATCTTCCACTGTATGATTTGGTAGCTGAACTTTGATGTCACTTAAACCAGATATACTTCTTGGAAACTGACTATAGAATCTCCGATAAGGTTGAACAAAAGGTAGGAAGTGTAGGAGAACATTTTCATAAAATGGTGTGATTTTTTTTTTATCAGATAACTAAATAAAGTCTGTCCAGAATGGTTCATTAAACATAGTGATGGAGAGGAAAAATCAAAACGATCAGCTCTGCAATAGCAGGATCATCCATCTCTGCTCGATATTTGATAAATATTTGATAAATATTTGATAAATATTTGATAAATCCTATTATCCCCCATTGATTCAGCACTTGGGTTAAGATCCTGTCATTTGATGTAGCAACAAGCAAGAGGTCACTGTCAATCCTCACCTCCTCAATGCAGCCTATCTGGAGATCTAATCCCCCAGCCCAAACAGGCCGATCGACGCCCTGGGTTAGGACTATTCAGCATGGGTCCGTGTAAAAACCCAAACAGCACTAGTCATCTTATCCTTCCAATCATGAAGCTCTATCATCCAGAGTTTCATCTAACCACACAGCAGGAACCGAGCATCTTGACAGACAGGTGAGATATCGAGTGGAGCCCATGCGCACACAAGGCTAGAAACAACCACTTGCACAGGGCACATGTTTTTTGAGCTAGTAAAAGTTCATTTGCAGACTGGCACATTTCTACAAACAGATAAGCAATTCCCACCGATCTGTATATGTGACCCGAGGGAAACCAAACCAAGAAAGCATCGGTGTAGGCAGTGCTGATGTCATTTCCAGGCAAGCAGGTTCACAAGCAGTAGTTTTATGACAAAACAAATTGCAGCTACAAAATTCCCACGCCTAGCAGAAAGAGAACACGCAGTCCCCAAAAGCTTGACCAAGAAAGGACATGAGCCATACAAGCATTGCTTTATCCCTTCTGTACTGAGAGAATGTACACTGCACTCCTCCTTACTCCACCACTGCCCTTTTATCATCAAGTGAGATGCAGTTGTCATGCAAAAAAGTGTAAATAACAGTCAGCAGGCTGGTATAAAAACTAAAAATAAACTTTAGCCAGCAAGATATATAACAAAGGAGTTCCCTCAAGATAAAAACTTTCAATTTGGGGGCTCATTTTATCTCCTCATCTTTTCCACACTCCAATGACTTTTCTATTCTATATCTATTTAAGATACTGGTAAAAGTCACGATTTTATATTAATATCTGCTTGACCACCCCTCTTTCCCGATCATTCTTTCTGAGCCAAGCTAGGGATTGTATTTGAAATTAAGCCCAGCCCCTACATGGACCTGAGCCTCATCGCTGTAATGGCTAGGGTTAGGGTCTTTTTCTCTTACACAGCTTTAAGATACATTCAGACTTAGTTTTCCACAGCACTTTTCTCACAGGTGTGTGCTAACCTGTACTTTGAATCCTACACCAGCTAAACCCCTTAGGTGTTTCACACATTTATAAAGAAAAATGTCTCAGGAAAAGAAAGTTCCAGAAAATGGCACACACAACATTACACAACACTATTTAACAGTCAGTATGTATGCGCATTAATCTCTGGTTTCTATACAGTCCACCTCCTCTGTTTGTTTTCTCAAAAACAACAAACAAATAATAAAAAAAACCTATTGTGTCTTGTGCAGCTACAGTTGAAGACTACAAGTACTGAATGTAATTCAGGAAATCTGCTACATTTCACCTGATCGTGGTATCGTTCAAACAAAAAGGTTACATATCTGTGATAAAGAAACAGGCCTGTAATACACAGTCCTGCACCATGGCAGCTGCCAGGCCAAACCTTTAGCTGGTTATTGAAGCCATTTACACTCTATAGTAAGATGGTAACACTGCCTTTACAGCCCTGTGGAAACGTCTGAGGGTCTGATATAGTCATATCAAGCGCAAGTCTCTCCAACCATTTCAGCACCATTTATGGATAAAACCCCAGGGCATAGAGGCAACAGTCTACCTGTCTAAAACTGATCCTGGATAAGACTAGAAATCTGTCTATTGAGGGAAAAATTGCCTCTCTTCTCTTTCTGCTAATGGCCACTGTCACACTTTAGGACTATACAATGTGCCGTTTTTGTATGCTTGCCCTCCCCTCTGCCCGAACCCTGGACTCCAAATGGTAGAATTAGGCAGGCACTGCTAGGACCTATAGCTTAGGTCTCCAGCAACAGACCAACCGCAAGTGTGAAAACAACCTTTACAGTAGTATGAGCCTTTACAGTATTATGAACCTTTACAGTATTATGAACCTTTACGGTATTATGAACCTTTACAGTAGTATGAGCCTTTACAATATTATGAACCTTTACAGTATTATGAACCTTTACGGTAGTATGAGCCTTTACAGTATTATGAACCTTTACAGTAGTGGGAGCCTTTAAAGTAGTGGGAGCTGACTAGTTACATTCAGCTGTCCAGAGCACTGGACCAGTTCTGGCATTGTTGTGGTCAAAGAAAAATAAATACCCATATCTATAAATAAAATAAATGGCATCTATAAATAAAATAGCAACTTTTCTATTTTCAAGAATCAATGAAATGATGCCCATAAAACAACAGTAATGGAGTTATGTGATAATATAGCCAAGAAATAAGCAGTAAACATTTTTCAAATGGTACAATGTCACTTAAGGTCTGTACTGTAACAGACATAGATTATAGTTTGATATGAAATCATTCTTGGCAAGGCAACATTCATGACTAAAATAAAAGGAAGTCAAAGGGAATACACATGACAAATAAACTTTACACATGACAAATAAACTTTACACATGACAAATAAACTTTACACCATGACGGAGGTGATACAGTATTGTCAGATACTTCCCTGGAGGATGCCTGGCTGGACAGCAACTTTCAATATCCACTTTATGAACTTTTAATGACTGAAATGACATTTACTTGGTTCATTTGTTACTGTATATAAGGTAAATGAGCAACATCATAGCATGACAACCCATCTAACTTGATCAGATAAATGACTATTGTTGGAATTTAAAATGCAATAAGAGATTAGTAGTTAAATACCAATGTCAAACAGGATAATTAACACATGATTATACATAAAGTTTAATTTTGTAAACAACAACAACAAAAAAGCTAAAATCAATACAATCCTTTCATTCATACAGTTTTTTACTTTGACAAACAGCTGTGTCTGATCTCTATGACAGTTCTGGACAGTGTTCGTTTTTAGGTGTTTCTAAGAGAACATTCTAAATACAAGAAACTTTAAAATCCCATGTGCTCTTAAATCCCACGTATGATCAACAAAAGAATGGACTTATTCGTGAGTAGTTCTTGCTTGAGTTACATCGTGTAGATTTCAGAAAAATCATATAGATAAGAATATGATGTCCCTTCAAACTCTTGCTCTCATTTCAACAATGCGCAGTTATTTAGTCATTTCGTTTTGGCAAGTCTGTGTGGTAAGTCTGGTAAAAAGATCAGGTCTCCCTGGTGACAAAAAATGCAAACCTCCCAACTTGGCCCACTGTCTCAGTAGATTGAGCGAGTGTTTCTGTCACTACCTACATTCAGACAACCCTTCAAACAGCTGATCCTGGGACAGGACAAAGGCTGCTTCCCAGTGGGTTTTATTATGTCTCTTCCATCTTATTTCAAATCATTTAATTGAAAAATTGGAAGCTCCCCCACAACTGGCCTTCTTATAACATCTGAACACACCAGCCCTGAATCCTGACAATGAATTCCTGCATATTGTTCATAATGCTCCTTGGGTTTGTTCATTAATTTTGATTCCACAGCCTCTGAAGTCCCAGGTCTCCCTGCTGTACCAATGGATAGGTATAAACAATGCTTCTTTATTGGTTCCATTCACACATTTGCCCTGTCAACATAGCTGATAGTTGTTCTCCTCCTGGGACTCCAGACAAGGCAAGTCATTTTATTCAGGTTGGTTAAACACTGAATTTAAAAATCAGTGTGAGAGGTGGGCTTGTTTCACCATGGCCAGCATAGTGTCGCTCCAATGTATAAAAGTTCAGTTATCAGTACATACAAACTTCTGTCTACAACAAATCATATCAGGTCCTGATTTGAATTAAACAATCATAGTTAAAGTCACTGGGGGTCAAACTGTAACTTGCACAAGAAAACACTCATTGTTGTGCCCGCTGTACCTGTAACCTGACTGCACACAGTATACTTAAGATACCACCCTTGTCTACTCTAAAAAATCCACATAATCCAGAACTCGTGCATGGCTAAGACTTGTTTTCAACCTCTCAGAAGCTTTTTGGCAGCCTGTTGCCAGTTAATTCCCTGGTGTTTCTTCTCTTGGCTTTGCACCTACTGGTTCAAAAGGCTCTGCTATATTGCTGAACTCTGGCAAAAATCTACAATAACACCCTCTCTTGTAACACCTCATGTTCTAGTGCCTTAGCCTCTGCACAAACATCTACAAATTTCAAGGTTGGAGCTTCGCAGAATAACCTCTGTATCTTTGCAGTTTTGAGGCAACCCACAGTCCTCATCTGCCTTGGTTGGGTCATTTGTTTGACAGTCATGGAACTGTTCACCTAAACAAAGGTTCAGAGGCCCCTGCTCCCTCACTTGTATTCCTTCACACTAAACTGCATAACTAACTCAGCGATGAACTCTTATCTTGAACTAATTATTTATGTAACATTTAAACATGGACTTTATCATTTCTTAAGAAAGGCAACAAAATTTCTTGCTTACTCTTGCCACTCTGTCTAGGACACTATGGATGAAATCTACTTTGTGTTCTCTATTATGTCTTTGAGCCCTAAGGAAAGCCTCTGGCTGGGTTCCTCACTTCATAAATTTTACATTGTACTATTTCCCACTAAAGGAGCTCCTGGGCATGAACTATACTGGGATTCCCCCCCCCCCCCACTTATAGCAGCTCCTTGGTCCTCCATCTTGTCCGTAGTGCAGTTGGGAATATCCCCCTGACAACACCAGAAAATAAAGTGTCATCTCTAGGAAACAGCACTAGCACAGAGTACTTAAATGTAAGGTTAGATCCCCAAGCAAAACTTCACTGAGAGGGGTTTGCAAGCAGGATTTTTTATTACAAAATGAACTGAAAAACAAACTGCAGTTTATAAAAGCAAAAAACAACGTGTTTAATTCAAGACAACCAAGAACCCTGTATAAAAACACACCATAATGTCAATAGAGGACAAACGTAGAAAAATATTTTTAACCCAGCACTGCAGATGATATGAACCTCTAACCTCAGATGTCACAGTGTAATATAAGCTACTATAAAATAAGCTCCTGACGATGTTATTTTCACAAATAAACATGTAACCTTTTCTCTGTGTCCTTACCTCACTGATCTTCCCAATTACCAGCTCCCTTAAATATACAAATGCTTTCTTCAAACAACAGCAGTGTTTGAGGGGAAAACGACATTCAAGCTAAACCACTGCTCCTTTTACTTTCTTGTCTCCAATTTCCCAGGCTGTTCATATTTACCATAAATCTACTGACACAGATAGCACAAGGAAACCCATGACAACCAGGAACACCTCAAATATACAGCAGTGTGAATTCCCTAAGTTCCTATAACTGGTCTGCACCCCCCCCCCCCAAACAAAAAGGCTTTGGTTAGTCTTTTTCCTGCTACATTTCAGTTCACTACAGTTCAAAACAAAAGACTCATCTGTGATGAAGGTACTTCATCGTACCTTCACCATAATACACCATACCTGTCTTGCGTAAATACACATTAACTGTGAATTGCAAAAATAATTCAATATTCCTAGCTTTTGATTAATAAATAAATACATTTAAGAAATCTAATATTAACTGGAATAAAATTACATAAAGTGTGTTTTGTATTTATTCAGGGTCAAAATTTGGCACAGCAGTGCTTTTCTACAGGCTTGTGTTTCAAATATTTGATCCTATTAGAATTCAGGCCAAACAGGATCAATTTGCCAACATGACAGGTACATAATCATTGAAGAAATGCATCATCTTAAAAGCAGGTCAGCTGAATTCATAATGGTTAGCAGTTGGTAACAAACAGAACAAAACCAAGCAGAGATTTGGGGTAATAATTTGCATAAAGCCTGTAGTCTGCAGACTGTTACAGTTCAATAGGATACTGTCATAATTGCTTGTACACATCAGATCATATGTGCCAATGCAAACAGTGAGCTGTGATCCAGTAGGAGAAATTGGTCTCCCGTGTAAACAGACAGAGGACTGTGGGGAGATTTCCAGACTCTGTGGTAGAAGATAATGAACCAGGGATAGCTAATGATGGAAGGTACTCGCTATGCTGGAAATGATGTTTGTATGTTTATATATTCATTCAGGGATTTTGCTCTATTTACTCCTATATGTGTAGATCACATTTTTTATGCAGATTTTTAAAATGCAGATTCGTTTTGTGGACATAATAAGCACTTAATTGTATTGTAAATTTTATAAAACCCAAATATATGCAACAGCACAATTTGAATCTGCTGAAGTTTTATTTCATTCCCACGTAATGCTGTTAGGATGCACATGCTCCAGCTCCTTGAGTTCCTTGCAACAGAATTTGCATGGCTTGGTGCTGTTCTCTGATCAGTGAACACACTTTAAAGAGACTGAAAGAATGATGAGATCCCCACTCAGCCACCTGCTCCCCTAACTGCGATTGTCTCGATTATTGCTGTTTTCCTTAAAGCAGTCTGCAGTTGAAGGTCGCCATTTTAAGAATAATTTGAGACCTGGCTGCTTTCTTGCTCCTGTACACATATTAAATCATTGAGTCAGACGAGCTCAGTCTGAAATCCTTAAGTTATATAGTGCAGTAAAAAGGGCTAAGAAGAAGTTATTGGGTGCAATGATATAATGAAACAATCACCAGAATTTTTATTGCCACCATTAGGCAGAGGGAGTCAGCCATATACTGAAGAGATGGGAAAGAATCAGTGATCAGGTAGGGATTTGTGGGAGGCTGTGGACACTGTGATGGTATATTGGCAAGTATCAGACAGATCAGAGATGTTTTGAATGAGGATGAGTGAAGAGCTGGCTGTAATTACAGAAGGGATTAATCGCATGTGTGTGAATACTGGACAAAGATTCGCATAATCTCGCACTTCAGACAGAAACTGCAGGCTGTGCCTTTACAATTAAAGGGCATCGGCCTAAGCACACACACACACAGACACACACACACACACACACACACACACACACACACACACACACAGACTCTGCCTCTCTCTCTCTCTCTCTCTCTCTCTCTCTCTCTCTCTCTCTCTCCCACAAACACACACCTGATAAGAAAGATGAACCTGGTCATCCAACATGCCCATCAAGGACTCGTTCTTATCCCCTGTTATAAAATGGCCTATGGGCCCTAATCCTGCACAAACAATAACCCGAACCATCTGATGGGGGACACAGATTCACTGAGTTCTTCAATGATTTGAAGACATCCTGCAAAGTTTGACAGATTAGCTCTGTAATATTGGATGGTTCATTGAGACCAAAGCAAATAACAACATCCAGAGGTGTCCGGTATTACAGATTACAGGATAAAGGAAAATTTACCAAAAATACCTTATTGTTAAAGATTTATACCACCATGTCTCCAAAAAGTTTGTTATTTTTGAGAAGATATATTTGATGTACATGGACTAGTTTATTTCTACATTCCGTGGTTTATAGGGTAAAATTTTGGTCGGAATAGTATCAATGATTAAAAAGGACTTTGTTACATTTTTTTCATATTTTAGTGTGCCCTAAGCAACAACACTGAAAAATCCTGAAACAAGTGCTTTTCATGATTCAGAATTTTATAATAATTAAGAAACATCTAAGTCATAGGAACCTGTCAAAAATGTGTAAATTGCAATTTATTTTATTAACCATTCACATTTAATGATTTTTCTCCCAAATGACACCTCATTTAAGCCACAGACTTCATTAAAGTAAATGACCAATATAAACTTCTGCCCTCACATCCACAGAACAGCTTTTTGCAGAACCACATGTGAGGGCAGGGCTCTCTGATTATTACTCCCCTCACACCTGACAGTGTCATTATCCATGTGCTCCCATTTGATGACTCCCAGTAAGGTCCTTTCACAGGCTCCAGGGGAACTGGAGTAGGCTAGCATTTAATGAACAATGTTCCAAACAAGGATATATGAAGGCAGCTGTGGTGAGGAACCGGGCTCTTACGGAAAGGTACGATTGTAATTACCACTCTGGGTCTGTCTCATAGGAAGCTGAATAAAGATGGCGTCCAATAGCAACAAATGTGTTACAGCTCTCCACTGTGAGATCTGAGTGAGGTGTACATATTTTGTTGCTCATACATAATTGAGCACTTGTAAGTCATGGATTTTTTTAGCACTCACACTCTCTTTCTAGATCGTCTTTTGTGTAGCCAATCCAACAATCTTCTCCCAGGCTAGTTTGTTTGCTAGTTTGTTGTATAGGACACAAAAATACAAATGAAATTGCATAGCCTAAAACAACCCTTTCTACACCAAGAGAAATACTGGGCAACAAATATTGTCATTTTTTTGTCCCACAAACTAAAATCGGTCTCTATAGTACTGTATACCGTATAGTATTCTTCCATACTATACATAATGATGTGGAATTAAAAAAAACAGGTGATAGATGAAAACATCAGATGGAACATAGAATTTTTTATATATTTAATACTGTGTAAGTGTAACAAAGAATGCAACATTGAGAAAGATGATATATTTCAAAGAAGGGTTATATTATTACTAGATTTGACTATTATTATATTTCTATACACTATCGCAATAAGCATTAAATATGATACAACATGACTTTCTTCACATATTTCAACAATGGTACTTCAAGCAAGAACTCCTTCTCTTGCTGTGTAAGAAGATCACAACATTGGTGTGAGCTCATACAACTCTTGTCATTTTCATTCTTCCTCAAATTAACATCTCCTTTGTCTGGAGACTGTCAGTCAAACAAGAGGGAAGGCACAGTCAGAAGGCCCTGCAAACTCCGTGGCATAGGAACGCGTCCCTTCTTGTTTATGCATGAGAGGACCCGGGCACTCTGTTCTCTCTCAATTCAGCTGCTGACACCTGGATGAATTGGCGCACTCTCTCAAGAACAGAGACGCCCGTAGGTTCGGCAGTTCAGCAACCCCATCACATTCCCCTCCTCACGGCCCGACCAGGAGCGCCACATAATACCACTCCTTATCCCCGACAGATTAGATATTCCGTTTGATCGAACTGCTGAGGATGGGTACACAGCAGTGGAGTTCTGACCTCAGTTGCCAACAGGATGGCGGGCGGAGGGAGGCAGCAGCGGTTATGGATCTTCGGCCTGCTCCTCATCCTCAGAGACATCCATGCCAAACAGTCATCATGGAATCATCCAGTGTCTTAAAGTAAGAGGCCTGCAGCAAAAAAAAAAAAAGAAGATCAGTTGTTAGGAGCACTGGTGCACAGATTCAACCACTATAATAAGAGAGATGTGAGATTTGAGGATTCATGCAATGTCCTGCCCATTCATTATGCATTAGCTTCACATTAAATGTTGAACTTTATCCGCCACTGTGCAGTTACCAGAAGTGCACTACAGTCAACTCATATTCAAGTAATTTTAAATGCAACAATGAAAATAAGTAAATAAATAAATAGATAAATAAATAAATAATAGTAAAAAACCCAAAACAATAGATAAGGGCAAAAGCAGGTCGGTAGTGTGGATGAGCTGAAGGATTTCATGGTACACATGACCATCTCGCTGCATTTGGACTGTGAGGGTGTGGAGCCCAGTTTCTTTGCTTTTTAGGAGTGCTTGAGTTAGGAAGAGTATAAAACAAACACAGTGTTAACACTGTGATCCCCGTTGAATGTGTACTGCTTTCAGAAGTTACTTTTCCCATTTAGATTTATTCTTTTAGCAGGTTTTTATCAACAGTGACGTAAAACTGAGGCAAAATACAATGTAGACTTGCAGCCATTACAGAATCAGTCTGGATACCCGAGACCTTGGTTTTCAATAACTACCCAGACACAAGCACATGTGCTGAAGGAAACAGAAGCGCTCCAGCTTAAGAGCTTGAGTGTGGTAGTCGTCACACTTCTATAAGCTGCTGTCCCCAAGGTCAGCACTAAGGTTATAGCACGTGCTACAATCAAAATACAATATACAACCAATACAATCAACATGAAATATATTATTCTAACACTCAAGATGAGGCTGAATAAGAATTCCTAGTGATACATGTGGTAGTGTAAATCACGAAGTGAACCAAGTCGGCAGTAGGATGTAGAGAAGGTGTAGAGGGTTTGAGTTCTGGAAAGACTGGGCAACAAAACGTATTACTTATTAGAAATATGACTGTTAAAGCAAATTCACTGTTTACCACTGCAATCAGACATTCAGCTGCTCACAGAACAGCCGTGTTTCCAGCTATTTCTTGAGATAGTGAGGAATATTACTGTTTTAATGGGTGGCACCACAACACTTTGTTTCCCTTGTTTTGGGGCCAAATGTACAACTACATTTCTTTACAAGTTAGTTGATGAGTAGGACACCAAAAATACTTGTTTGTCATCATAGTTTCATATTTTTAAAGGAAAACTGGTTGGCAGAAACTTGCTGCCAAGAGTGATCTGGGGGGAAAAGATTCAGGGACACCAGAAATCACCATGACAACAGGATTAGATTAGAGAGGTTAATATGATCTCAAATGTGATTAAGTTAGATGATATATGATTAAAAAAGATGAGATTACATTTTTATTAGATTTTTGTTGGCATCATCTCTGTAGTTTACTTAGGTTCTTAATGAAGGGGAGACAATTTAAAAACAATGGAATTACATGAAATAAAATCAGTCCTGATATGTAAGAGGCACAATCTTCTGTCAGTGGCAATTAGTGTAATGAGTGAAATTAAATGAGAATGCTAAAATTCTTCAACTTTTCTTTTTATCTTGTCTGTTTCAGGTAAAGAATATAATTTAAATATCAGTTAGGACTATAAGCTTCCATTTCTATAAAAAAGCACAGACAAACTTTAGTGTAGTCCTCATTACATCCTTGTGTATGTATATTGCTATGTTGCATAAATCTAATGTGGCATGCTGCTGTAGACAGGCACGAGTGGAACGGAGGGCAAATGTTTATCAAAAAAAGAAAAGACCAGAACAGAAAGCTTAATGAGCGAAGCAGAAAGACAAAACAAGTCCTTGAGTTTTGACAACCAATCAAAATGGATAAAGGGAGAGGCTGGAAGCGAGCGGCAGGATGCAGACTTGGAAGTGAGCAAGAAGAGGTCAGGGTCGTTAAAGGTCCTGAAGAGGTCAGGGTCGTTAAAAGTCCTGATGAGCTCGATGTCCAACATATGGCTGGCCGGGCACCCAGTTTCTTTTGTCAGGTGCACATCCTTCCCAGGCAACTAGATACTCCAGCTGGCCTGAAGCCTGCACTGCCTGGAGTCCAGCAGAGTGTTCACACGGGAAGATTGGACCCCCCCCTCAATGTCCAGTTGGTGGTGGAGATCAGGATGGCTGGTTCAGGAATGACAGGTTTGATGGCCAAGAGGTGGAAGATAAAATGTGGATACCCAGGTAATTCGGCTCAATTCTGTTAGCTTTGCATTCTGTGACAAGGTGAGAGTGGAGTGGCAGGCAGATATTTACCAAAACATGCAACAGGCTGACCCTGTAAGTGACATCACTGATTCACTGCTGAAAGGTGTACGGCTAATATACCTGGACTGCATCGTGTCATCAGGACCAGATCTGCTGACCACACCCGGTCTCCCAGCTGAGGGGTCTCTCCTTGGCACCACGCCTCCACTGTTCTTTTGAATGTGAATTGCAGACCATAGCCCTTTCCCCTTGGCTAGATACTGGTAAACCAGGACTGGATGGCAGAAAGGCCCAAGGATGGCTTTTCCAGGGTACAAGGCTTGTTGGAAGCCTAAAACACACTTGAATGGGGGTGGAGCCCAACAAAAGCATGGTGTAGGGAGTTTGGAGTGCACTTCACTCAAGGCAGATAGGTACTCCAGGTGTCAGGGCGCAACTGGCAATAGAGAGTCAGAAACCTAACTAGATTTTGGTAAACATGATCCACTTAACCACTGGATTGAGGATGTAATTTGGAAGTGAGGCTCATCGTCAAATTGAACTCGCCCCGTATCCTTCATGTGAACTACAGCCCAGTCTGAGATGATGTCCTCAGACTTGATAGCCCCCAGGAAGTAGCATTTTGCTTCTGCGCTGAACTGGTGGGAGACGGTGGCCACCTTTTGTGTTTTTTCGGTGCCTGGTTGATAAGTGACGATGAAGTTGAAATGAGAAAAGAACAGAAAGTCTTGCTTGGACTTTAGCAGTCTGGAGATTTTTGTGGTCAGTGATGACCTCGGAGTGCTGACCCTCCATACAGTGCCTTCACTTCTTGAAGGCCAGTTACACAGCTAGCAACTGCCTGTCACCATAACTCCTCTTGGCTGAGGTGAGTTTAAGTAGCAAAGCCGCTGGCTTCAGATTGCTGTGATAACACTGCCACTCCTACCCTGAGGCATCCACCTAGACAATGAACGACACATGGGGTCAGGATGCTGAATGAAAGGCGTGGTGAAGAATGCCTTCATGAAGGTGGTGAATATATTCTCTGCCACTGGAAACCAGGCTAGGTGGGTCAGTTGGTCTTGAGAGAGGTTTATAAGGGGCTGGACATGGAGATAAAACAGTGGATAAACTGCCAGTAAAAATTTGTGAACCCCAGGAGAATATGCAGATGGAGGTCTCATTTATTACATAGCCATACTGACCAAGGGCAGGTGGAACCAACATTGCTCCAGCTTGCAATACAGGATATTGTGCAGGAGACTGCTGAGCACCTGGTGTACATCATGGGTATGCTGGTCTAATGAGGACAAGTAGATGAGGATGTTGTCAATGTAAGCAACAATGGATCCTCTAAGAACTTCCAAAGGACCAGATTAATGAAAAGCCTGAAGCACAGAAGGGATGGCTGCTCTGCCATTCAGAAGAATCAGGTACTCGTAATGTCTTGAGTCTGTGCTAAAGGAGGTTTTCTAATCATCCCCTTTATTTATGTGCATCAAATCCTAAGAGCTGTGTAAAACTAGGCCGGTGAAATGCCTCATGCCACAGAGCTGTTGTAGGGCAGCTGGAACTAGGGCAGGATGTCTGCTGAGCTGTCCGTCATCTGTTCATGAGCAGACACCTCAGTCTTTAACACTACCTGGAGCAGGACAGGTGAAGGGGTGGATGGAACCCTGAGAAGAGTATCGAGATGTACAGCTCCATGAACTGATTTTCTTCTCGGGAGAGCAGATAGACCACAAAGGCAGAGTGGCAGTGTCCACAGGCTTTATAGCACAATTCATGCTCCTATGTGGTGGCAGCTGAGCGAACTTTGCGGGGGAGAAGACTTTGGCAAGATCTGGGATAGAGATGTTGAAGTCTGCTTCCAGGTTCTCAACAGAGGTGGAGCATATTCACAGACATCACACAGTATGTAGAGCAGAAAACAAATGGTCTGGTTGTGAGGCCAGGAAATGAGGAAGCTTGTGTAGCCTTAGCTAAGGGAGAACAAAGGTGAGGGGATGTGCAGTAGAGTCAGTCAACAGAAGATGCGCTAAAACATATGGAATTGAATTTGCAATCGAAGCAGTGGTTTATTAAAAAGCACAGAAAAGCAGGAACAAGTACCAAAAAGATTCCATGGGTTCAGCAACTACCCAGAAGGATAACAAGGCAGTCTAACTACTAGGAATCAATCCAGAAGAACCGTAAAAGGCACGGCCCCGTCACTTACAGAGGACAGCATGAGACTCGATGGGTCCTGCAGGGAATAAATACCCACAAAACAAACAATAAACAGGTGAATTCAATGAACTAATAAGTGGGTGATTGGGTATAACGGGAGTGATCGAGGCTGGGGAATGGAGTGGTGATGGTGAGGGTAGGGTGGTGATCAGTGTGTGGGTGGCTGGGTGCTGACTGATACATGACACTTTATTTAATGACTAAAACCATTTTTACTGTGCAAAGAATCTTCCTGTATGCAAAATGTTGCTGGCATTAGAATTACTGCATACTGTAATTCTTTTTTTGTGGTTTATTTAAATCACTGTGCACCTCCAAACAGACAAAACTCACATCCACAGTAACTAAGTTACAATAAGAGCAGAAGGTACAGTACAGTACAGCCTAGACTATGAGAGAACAATGCAAACCATTTTCAGAAAGTTTGATTCCCAACATGCCAAAAGACAACAGAGAAAACATAAGAGCATGTTCTGTGTGTTGCTTTCCTGTGTCTTTATGAAGGGAATGACAACTGACTGGGTTGAGAAACACTAATATATGTGAGTAAATAGACTAAAACATCAATGTAACTACACAGTGAGTTGCTGTACATTAAATACTGTACAAACTGTAGTTAGGTTTGGTAAATTCAGAACAGCTACTTGGACAGGCTTTTCATAACAGAGAAAATGTATTTTTTCAAGGAGGTTGAACAATCTGCTGCCATGAGAGCAGATGGTGGTGTGGAATAAGTAAAAATGAGTCTCAAAGAGTTTGCAAGTGATTATTTACAGTGCCTTGGACTTTTGTCTAAAAAAATCAGATTTGGCTTCTTCTATGACAGTGGCAATCTTGGAGTGTCTAATAAGTGTCTAATAAATTGCAATTGTATTTTGTTTTCATCCATTTCTATCAGTTGTGCTTAACAGCCATGGCTTAAGTCAAGGTCAAACGAGTTCAAAGACTGAGTGCTGAGGCAGGGTGTATCAGGGTAGAGTCTGTTAATGCACTATACATTGAAAGAGTGAGTATTATGTGTTGATGTAACACGTATAGAGTTATTGTATACTGAAACAGTGTGTATTAAGGTAGTGTTTAACTGTATATTGAGACATTGTGTGTTGATGCAGTACATACTGAGGCAGTGCGGGTTGGGGTGTGTGTATTGAAGCAGTGTGAACTGAGGTAGTATGTGTTGATGCAGTGTGTTTGAAGGGCATGTAAAAACAAGCTTTTTATCTTTTTTAGATCACAAAATTTGCTTTGGTCCCGATTTTATTGCTGTTTTGTGAGAAAAGACAACATACGACCACAATAAATAGGCAGTGCAAAGTCTTTAAAAATTGGAAATTTTACAGCTTTCACATTCAGAGTTTTCAAATTCACATGTGCTCAGACTACACTTATGTAAGATGTACATGATGAATGATAAAAGCAGTTACCTGTGCAGGTTATTATAGCCAATATGTCAAGTATTGTACTTTCAGTTATATAATCCAAATGAAGACTAAACCAGTATAATAATTTAAACTGTTTAACACGTTTAAAAGCAGTGTGGTTTAACACGTTCCATTTAAAAGCATAATACTCGTGTGCCTCAAACGTAAATAGATACTTAAAGGCATCTATCTCTTCAAACATAATGTAAAAATCATATTAAGAATTTTTCAGTACACTGAAATGGCAATTAAGATGTGGTTAAGTTAGTGAATTGATGATGGCTAATCTGCATCTGTGATAGAGGCATATATTGGTTATGCAAGAACAGCATTGTACATCCACTTTAATACAACATAACGAAGTCCTCTAGATCTCTGACTGCTAAAGCACATTAAATACTGCATGTAGACTTCAATAGTCATCTGTTATATGTAACCACTACAAATACAGGGAAATGCATTCTGGATCCTTAGACACAGACAAGCCAGACATTAACTTTATACAGACAGCATACACTTAGTGATCACTTCATTAGGTACACTTCTGTACAAGTCATCTAAGTGTAGGTTGCCATACATTTGACAATCAATAAGTTGTAATTCACCACTGCAGGCACTATTATTGCACTCTGAAGGCAGATCTCTGACTACTGGAGTCCTGTATCCTGTCTGCACTGTGTCAGACTTTACTG
>JAOXYF010000008.1:7965694-7977482 GCA_028565775.1 Sternarchorhynchus goeldii
CAGAGTAGCTAGTTAACTACACGAGATTAAATTACTTCAGAGTAGCTAGTTAACTACACGAGATTAAATTACTTCAGTCGTATTGAATTGTGCTGGAGCAATTTCTCAATTTGTTTATTGGCAAATGTTGAGTTTTACATTTTTGGATCTATGCAGTGAGCACTATAGTAAATGGACTGCAGTAAATTATGTTGCATACAAATTTGAATGAATGAATTAAACAAGCAAACAAATGCTGTTAGGGAATCACCTTTGTACACTGGAGAAGTAATAAACTGCTCTGTTATCAGAAATCTACAAAACCCATATCTGCTTTCAGACAAATTTTGAGGCCTACTGTAAAGGTTAGGGAAAGTGGCAAATGGCAAATTACTTTGCAAATTACTAGTTTTGCTTTGTTTATATATGCATGGTTGTAAATCAGTCTGTTTTGTTTTTGCCATCAATATGACCAGTGTACAATGTTTTGCCATCAATATGACCGTCTACAATTGTTTTGTGATTAACAAACAGAATGTAATACTGAACCTAAATTTAGCCACTCTCTCTTTTTGACTGGGTTTCTTTGCTCAGTCCCAAATCCTCTTGAGGAGTGATATTGAATGAAACTCTACTTTCTGTTCCTTTGTGTATCCAGGTAAGGTGTGTGCTACCCAGAGTCTCACTCCACTTCTGCAGAGAGCAGCTGTGTATAGCTGTTCCTCTACCTATGAGTTTACAACTCTTTGACAGTTTCAGGGACCTTCCACTCTTTCACAACCACCACCTTGCAGGGGCTGGTCCCAGTGCCATCAGTTGAAATCTGATGATCTAGGAAATGTACTTCCTTCTGTAATTCTGTTTACCCTTCTGTAAATTTACCTTCCACTCTGTTTTTCAGCAGACACTTGAACACAATTCCCAGCCTCTCCAGGTGTTCTGCAAAGGTCTGAGAAAAAAACTAAATGTCATCCAAGTAAACAAACACTGGAAAACCAAATCGCTCAAAGTGGCTGGCATTAGACACTGAAATGTGGGTGGGTCATTGCAGACTCCAAACTGCATCATCAAAACTCATAATATAAATGGCATAATGATAATAGCTGTTTTTGGTCTGTCCTTCTCAGATTGACCCGATGATAGCCACTGGCCATGTCAATTGTTGAGAAGAATTCTTCTCCCCTCAGGGCACCAAAACTCTCATCAATACAAGGTTAAGGAAACAGGTCACATTTCATCTTGGTGTTAAGTCATCTATAGTCCACACAAAGTCTAAGACCACCATTAATTCTGCTACAAGAAACAGTAGCGAGGCTTACACTCTCACAATCTCTTACACTCTCACAATCTCTTACACTCTTACACTCTCACAATCTCTCACAATCTCTTACACTCTCACAATCTCTTACACTCTCACAACCTCTTACACTCTCACAATCTCACAATCTCTTAAATGACAGCCTTCTTTAATATACTTAAGATTTTCTCTTGGACTTCTTTGTACTGTGTAGGTGGAACATGTCTGTACGGTAACATTACAGCTCAAATGTATTTCATTGGTCAAATGGATCTTGTGTAGAATCTTTTCT
Organism: Sternarchorhynchus goeldii; assembly: GCA_028565775.1. Lineage (NCBI taxonomy): Eukaryota > Metazoa > Chordata > Actinopteri > Gymnotiformes > Apteronotidae > Sternarchorhynchus > Sternarchorhynchus goeldii. The sequence continues at coordinate 7,967,263 of JAOXYF010000008.1, forward strand.
GTGTAACCTAAATACTCATTCCCATAGCCAGACATATTAGAGTACATCTCTAGAGTACCCCCCCCTCCCCACCTGCACCTGGTCAAGGATATATTAAAAGTTATACCTTAGTCCTGCCCTCACATCAACGGTAACTTGCTCAAGATTTGCACAGACTCTCTGGAACTTCACTTCACAACACTCATCTGCCCTGATCTACTTTAGACAGCATGCCTAATCCAGTCCAAGACTTTAACGTCTTCGTGAGAGATGTTAATAACCTGAGAAAACTTAATAACTTGCAAAGAGAATGTTACTAGTGTGGGTAAAACAGCTGAACTATTAGGTATAGGTGTATTAACCTGCTCTACGAGCAACAACAGAGTGCCATCACAACAGAGTGCCATCACAACAGAGTGCCATCACTCATTGCCATAGTCATGACCATTGATTCTGAAGTTGCTGGCACATAGACAATGTTTTTCCCCAACACATTTGAAAAGGTGGCTCCTTCTCTTAGGGTTCTCTGCATCTGACAGAAAGTGTCTCGCCAATAAAAGTCAAGCTGACCATCTAATTTAGTGTACAATTATGTTTGTACCATTTTATATACAGTGGTGCTTGAAAGCTGTGAACCCTTTAGAATTTTCTATATTTTTGCATAAATATGACCAAAAACATCATCAGATTTTCACAACAGTCCTAAAAGTAGATCAAGAGAACACAGTTAAACAAATGAAACAAAATTATTATACTTGGTCATTTATTTATTGAGGGAAATGATCCAATATTACATATTTGTGAGTGGAAAAAGTATGTGAACCGTTGCTTTCAGTATCTGGTGTGACCCCCCCCCCCTTGCAACAAGAACTGCAACTAAACGTTTCGAGTAACTGTTGCAAAGAGAATGTTACTAGTGTGGGTAAAACAGCTGCACAATGGCTTGGAGGAATTTTAGCCCATTCCTCCATACAGAATAGCTTCAACTCTGGGATGTTGGTGGGTTTCCTTATATTAACTGCTCACTTCACGTCCTTCAACATTTCAATTGGATTAAGATCAGGACTTTGACTTGGCCAATCCAAAACACTAACTGTATTCTTCTTTAACCAGTCTTTGGTAGAATGACTTGTGTGTTTAGGGTCGTTGTCTTGCTGTTGATCAACCACTCCTAGGGAGGGTAACAATGGTCTTGAATTTCCAACATTTGTACACAATCTGTCTGACTGTGGATTGGTGGAGTACAAACTCTTTAGAGATGGTTTTGTAACCTTTTCCAGCCTGATAAGCACTAACAACTCTTTTTCTGAGGTCCTCAGAAATCTCCTTTGTTCGTGCCATGATAAACTTCCAAAAACATGTGTTGTGAAGAGCAGTTTTGATAGATCCTTCTTCTTTAAATAAAACAGGGTGCCCACTCACACCTGATTGTCATCCCAGTGATTGAAAACACCTGACTCTAATTTCACCTTCATATTAACTGCTAATCCTAGACGATCATATACTTTTGCCAAAAACAATTGCACTTAATACGTTAGCTAGCTAACAGTAGAATTCTCTTAGCAAGATTTATGACGGGTAAACTAACCAGTTAACAAACACTGGCTAAAGCACAAAACGGTGTAAAGCCACACCCACCCAGAGTAATGCTGCCGCTCACGGCTATAAGGTGCTTGCGTTTCAGATGTTCATGCATCACCGTAGTGCTGCCGTGAAACGACAACTCTAATTTGCAGTGTCTGCATTCAACTTGCTTCTTTGGTTTATTTTGGCTGAAATGCTCCCAAACTTTAGAAAGTTTCAGTGTCTCTTTGCCTCGCCGTCTTCACTCACTCCTTGCTGCACCATTGTTCATGCTGTTCTTATTTATTAACACAGACTGCACTCATGGCACTCAATGGAAGCGATATCGCCCCTGCAGTTCCTTTAGTGTGTTAAAAATAACAACATGTTGACAATAAAATTCCACGTGGACAAATTTTTATAGTTGACATTATCGATTATGTTGACTAATCGTTGCAGCCCTAGTCCAAACAGGATGCAGAAACCCCTTTGACCTTTAAATCTACCACCGGGCATTTGCCCATTGCCCGCTCCAGGAGCACACTCTCTTCGTTAGAATAGCTTGTGCTGCCCCCTCACATTGTCTGGCTGATTGCAACCAAGGTGCACTACCCTCGAGGCTGCGAACACTCTGTGGGATCTGGGGCAAAGCCAGCTCCCTAATGGCCTTGGTAAACTCAGCAATAGTGTAATCTTGCTCTGCAAAGCATTTCTCTTCCTGTGCTACTACCTTAAGTATTTCACCCAAAATAGTGGGTTGTTGTTCCTGTGAACCAACAACCAAACATTCAGTCTCACTGATAACTTCAAACTGTACATGTCAGCTCTTGACTATTCTGGGTGACTTCTTGTCCTCCACAGACCATAATACTGCTTCATTGTGTACTTGGAGTAGATCCGACTATGGTTTTTCCCCTAACAATCTTTCGGAGTTCACTTCTAAGAGGGCTGTCACTCAGAACCTCAATGAACTGATCTCTAAGAATAGCCTTTTCACTCAGTAGTGCATTGGGTGATTGTTTCAAGATAGATTTCAGTATCTGTGGTAAAGCATGGGAGAATTCTCTGAGACTCTCACTCTCTGCCTGTCTCAGCTGGTAGAACATCTGCAAAATCTGAGCTGTGCTATGTTTCCCACCAAATGCATCTCATAAAAATGTGAAAATATCACAGGGCTGCCCAGATTCATTCCCCATACACAATCACACCTCCTCTAAGGCAGAGCCCTTCAACACTGACATTATAAAGTCAAGCTGCTCTTCCTGAGTTTGCACCCTAACCCACAACTCTCTTTCTGCTTCCACGATGATCTCCTCCACATATCTCCCATTCATACTGAAGTCCTCACAAAAACTTTGAATGTGGTGCTCCCTGGGAACATACATATAAGAACGTGTGGAACTATTTCCTGCTCCAGCCCCTTGAGCCATGGTTTCATCTCGCCATCAGCTAAGCTCTTCAAGATTATTATGGCCCTGCACCCCTGACCGAGATGGGTCTCATCATCACCAGGCTCTCATGACATTTCACTCAGGGTCGGTAGATACTCAGTCCACATTGTGAGTCCTTTACAAGTATACAGTCTTAAAGATACATATCAACTCCACTGCTTCCTCTGCAGTTGGCACCTGGCATGTCTTCAACGGTGAGTTTCCTCTTATGAGTGATAAGTCACCAAAGGAATTGTGAAGTTCCTCCTACCAACAATCTTGTGTGTCCAAAGTAGATCTACTAGGAGACAACTTTCACCATTTCCGTTTTTAACTAAATCCAGTTTGCCCTTCTCTGACTTTAAGAAAAAAAAAAGCAAAACCCCACTCCTAATACCAAAATGGTGTAGCCTACAGGGAGGGATGCCAGGCAGGACAAAAATTACATTAAGGGTTATTTTATTTTGTTCGTAATAACCCTTAATGCTGAGTCTGGGGCAATGTATGCCCCCCCCTCCCCTCCACACTTACAAAAATACAGCGGTGGGTTTACTGCCAAAGAACACAAAATTACTCAAAAGAAGTAAATAAACAAGCAAATGACAGTGTGAATAGTATAAACCCATTGAGTAATAATAATAATAAAAAACTTCATCAAATCAAATACTTTAGAGACCTCACATACATGGTCTGGCATTCAACCAAAGCATTATTATGCTGGGTTCCATTTTATGTAGTTTGAACAAAATGAAAATACGCATTTCCAAGTCACACTTAAATTCGCTAAGACAACAAGCCTCCAGAAAAATGTTTAGCATAGCGCCTTCCATCCTTAATCCATCCGTCAAGCATTATATTATGCAAATATAAATCAAATTCACCGATATTTAAAATATTGTACGGAGTACTTTTTTATTAAATCACATCAACCAAGCGATATAATAAAATATTTACCAAAAGATTCATGTTGATTGTGCACTCGGGGCCATTTTCCTCCGGACAACTGAAATCGCGCGTGGCTGGCTTCTTAAAGGGACTTTAACTCAAAAGAAAATATTACATCCAGCAACAACCAAAAAACCTCTCAAATATACAAAAACTATATACATATTTTCCCACCTGACTATATAAGTGCACCAATTTGGGTATAGTTTTGATAGATATTATTGTATATAAATTAATCAATAGCACTTTTAATCACGTTTCTTGCATTCTTTTATATCATTACTACTGGTCTTTAATAAAGCAATAGCATTCTTATAAGATTACTCGCTTAATCAATAAATTGAGCATTAGCGAGCTCCAGAGTCTAAATGTGTTAGCTCCACACTCAGGCAGTACATTTCTGACGTTAGCCTTATAAACTAAGCTGTACAACGAAGTAAAACTTTGAGTAAGAGTAAGCAGTTTGTAGGGCTGTCTCAAACTCACAAAAGGGACTATGTCGTAACAAACGTGTCTACAAGTCAAGCACCATATAAAATGTGAGATGTTTTGAGGAAAAACACTTTTAAGATACTTAGTTAATGGTAGCACTTTGTCTATGCTCTCCTCGCTTTTTCTCTCGTTTTCCGTAACCCCGTGGATGACACTGCAGATACAGGACTGGCTTCTCATTCATCCACAAATAGGGCTAGAATACGTCATTTAAATGTACACTACTGTTTGTTTTATTAATATTGTTTTACAACAGGTAAACATTTGAACAGAAATTTCATACTACTGTGAGAACTATTTAGTTTAATATCCTGTGTATTTCTCTCTTTCGCTTCTTTTTGTTTTACTGGGCTACAAACAAGGATATTCTCCATTAAATACATATTCTACTAGTCATTTTGGCTGTGTAACAAAGTAATGATGGATATCTGTGTGCGAATTAAGCGTTAGAGTTTCTCATCAACCATTTTGCAATCTTTAATTTTCAGGTTTTTTAAGAGCGCATTTGAAAATTGAATATAAAATAATGATAAACGGTCATATGCAGGTGAACTTGTTCATTTAAGTTTGTGTAGGTATCATGAGTAGAGTGGCAGGATCAAGTATATGGAATTTAGGACGTGTGAACAATGCAAGCACAAATATAACAGACAAAACACCATTTTAAGAGATTCATTTTATTTCTAATACCATATAATACATTGTTGGTGGAGAAGTATTTTTGTTTTTATTTCCAAAACAGCCACTGCTGTATTACTTATACTATAAAGATTTATTTAAGTCTGTATCGCTAAAACATTTTTATTTGATTCACCTTGGTACCTCTTACTGCCTAGAACATCTAAAAAGGGAAAAGACTCACTAGAGTATCGTTTGTTGTCTTGAGCACATCTTCCCAGGATGCACTGGATGTCTGTCTGCCTGTTTCACATACGTCTTCCTGCATTTGCAGTCTCCTTCTCTCTTATTCTCTTTCATTTTAAAATGGTTTAAAAATGACTGAATCATTTTTAGCAAATAGGCCTAATAGATTTTGGTGGATTTTTATTTTACGTTTTCTAGATTTCATCTCATATTTTCAGACATTTCTAGATGTTACACTAATGTGAATCTCAAATCTATTCCTAATGTTATTCCAAGGAAGTGCTCAAGACCCGAGGAACAGCAATCAAAACAAAATTCTGCACATAGTCAGCAAAACACAAATCCACATTCACTCAGGCTTTGGCAGCAAGCCAGCAAAACCACTGGACTGTAGGACATCCTTCACTGGTCACACCTGAGAGCAGTGACATTTTTCAGAGCAATTCCTATGTGGTCATGTTGTATACAGCCTTGGCCACAGTTGGATTGCATGTATTCAGTCTGCGAAGAGCTAAATTTCAAATGTCAGCTTTGGCTAGGTCTTTAAGCAGCAGGGTCACAAGGTTGCTCAGGTGGAAGGGAGAATCTTTAAGTTTGTCGTGTCTCCCCTGCTCTCATCTTGGCACTGTCTCCAGAGGTCAGGGGTGACTTCCTGCAGAGAGGAGTGCTGGAATTCTGGCTGACAGGGCTGCCACTGACATGTGGGCTCCAGCAACCCCCGCATGCACGCCACTAGATGATATTGCCAGAACAATTAACATTAAATATCAATGTGGCACCTAAAGTTGAGAGAGATGTTCAGTCATCGCCTCCTCTACCTCCTCCTTTCCCTCCTCCTCTACCTCCTCCTCTACCTCCTCCTCTACCTCCTCCTTTCCCTCCTCCTTATCGCTCCTTTTCTCTCCCCCTCTCTCTCCCTTAACAGAGTCCACTAGTTCCCTTAGGATTACACCACCTCATTTATCGAATCTACAGCTGCATAGTGGTTTCTTGTTTTTTTCTGTTTTAATGGGAAACATTTCCTCCTCCTCATCCGAGAGGACCATCATCACTACCATTGAAAACCATTCAACACACAATTAAGTGGAGTGCTCATTATATACGTAGACCATGGGCAGGACCCACAGATAACTGCAGCATGTTGTCTTGAATAGGCTATGTGCAAGCACACTGTAAATAAGACCATTATCACGTCATTCAAGCTTGTTGTTCATAATCTAACGGCTGTTCTCTTGTGGATGTTCTTCCCCTCTATGGCTCTATTCTCCACGGCTTTGGTGTGGCAGCTGTCATGTGGGGTCGACCCTAAGGAAGGCTTTGTCTGTGGTAATAGGCAGTGTGTAATAAGGAGCTGAGCAGCACACAGCATGTTGACACGAGTCGCTCTCTCCAGCCGGCTCCCCTGGAAGTCCTAATGCAGCAGCCAGCAGAGGGGGGCCTGGCCTGATTGCTATTCAGACTGGCAAAAGCTGGCCTCCCCAAAGCCCGCTTTCACAAGCGGCCCATGTGTGCTTTCAGAAATGGCTTATGATGCTTCAAGTAGGAAATTGAAAAAGTGCAGTAATCCCCACCCCCCTCTATGCACACTTACCCAGACACAGATACAGTGCCACTCAAAAACACACATATACACACCTGTCACACAGAGAGATATGCATGGCAAGAAAAGGATTACACTCTGGCTTAATCCTCACCACCACCACCACCCAATGGTGGTTGAAGTCTCAAATGTTTGGAGATCTCGGAGCCAGATGACCAGTTAGGCAGAGGGAGGAATGAAAATGGCCTGAGCAGACCCCATCATCTGTTTCTCACTCCTCACTTTTTTAATTCCCCTCCTTTTCTGTCTATCTCATTCTCTCACTCTTCCTGTAATCGTACTTTTTTTGCTATTTCTCCCTTATCTATCCTCCATATCTCTCTCTCTCTCTCTCTCTCTCTCTCTCTCTCTCTCTCTCTCTCTCAGTCTCTCTCTCTCTCTCTCTCTCAGTCTCTCTCTCTCTCTCTCAGTCTCTCTCTCTCCCTCCCTCACTCACTTTGGCAGTGTTCATAATCAGGGGACTATATTCCAGACTGCCAGTGGGAGGTGGTGCCAGTCCCAGCTCTTAGATCTGGGGTGGTGTCTCTAACACTAATCCATGTGGATGTACCTATTTAGCTGCCACTGTGCTGTGAGCTCAGGCGGGACACCTCCCTCCCTCCTCCCCCTCCCCACTTGCCATATTAAACGCTGACAAATTACATTTGTTAAGAATTCAAACAGCTCATTTCTCTACAGTATCAAGTTGGACTGAGGTAGTCTACGTCTCATTCTCATGACACAAGCTCGTGTTTGTTAGGGAATGCTTCTTGCGTTTTTAATTAGTATGCTGCAAAGAGCAAATCTGACTGCAGTGATCTCTGTATACTCTAAAATATGAACACAAGATGCTTCAAGGGTCATACTAAACACATGGCAATAAAACCCCCTGTCAAAACGTTTTATTAGTAATACAGTAAGAAAAAAAATAAAAAAATGATTCCACATGATAGCCAATGTTTTTTTGTTTTTTTCTTCTCACCATCATTTCCAGACTGACAAAAATTTATGCAAATAATTGCGCTTCATGGGAGATGCATTTACATGAATATTCAGATCAATCTTGTGGCTTTTGTTTTGGAAGAGAGAATCCATCCATGCATATCCTAAAGTCATATAGCTGCTTCCCGAGCGCATGCATCTTCTGTCAAGGCTCAACGGGCAGGTCAAGTTCTCGTTTGTTAGATCAGTGAGGGCCCTCCTATTGGCCCTCTCTCACATGTCAGAGTGCAGTGAGAGAGCTTCATCCTGTGCTAGTCTTACCCAATCATAATCAAAATCCATCATCTGTACATGCAGCAGAGGAGGGGGTGGAGGGGGGTGGCTGTGGTACTGCACAGCTGACACATCCTACCCCTCCCTTACGTTCCCCCTCTCCCCCTCCAGCACATCTTTATTCATGTGTGCCAAACATAAACAGGAAACATTACATTTTTGAAAAAAATTAAAGAAGATATAGAATACATTGCAGTGTGCATGGAAACCCATCTCTCACTCTCTCTGTCTGTATGTGTGTGTGTGTGTGTGTGCGTGTATCATATGACTGGAATGTCCATTTAAATCAGAAAACAGACTCTCAGCTCCACATACACATACCATTTATAAACATGGATAAATAAATTACTTATATAAATTAATAACTTTACACTGAGCTCATCTATGTTCTGAAGCATTGGTACATGATGGATGTGGAAGCCAGTCTGCCTTTGCAGAGCTGTTGTACGGGTGCGGATGGGTGGGTCTGGCTGCTCTCGCCCACTACCCCAAGAGCCTCCTCACCATGTGGGAGAACTGCAGCCCCCGTGCAGACCTGCGTTTAGGGACTGAGGTTGTAAATACCATGCTCTAACAGCACCCACGCTCCCTGTAAGGGAGATTCTCCAGTCCTGAAGTCCTGATGGTGCACATGTCTGTTCATAGAAACAAGCAAAGCACACTACAGACACACAGGACACATCCTGCTCTCATACACACATCTATAGATATAGCAAATGCCTGACTGCAAAAACGTACAGCACATGCTTTGTGCCACAGTACCAGTGGAAAAATTCCCTAATGAATGATTAATATTAGTAGATTTTACCTCAGTCAGCTTTGAACATACAAACCATGTCATCCTTCTCCACCATTATAATCAGGAGGTTTTTTCTGCATACAGGACAGACGGCAGCTTGCCATTAAGCAGGTGGGTGTGGAGTACCATTATTTCTTTTTACGCCAATTAAACACGGCACATCTTCAAGAGCTGTGCCAAAAATAAGCACTCAGTAAATATGTTCAGGCAGAAAACTTTTGGTGTGGTGGCTTCTGTCTGGGGTGGGGATGAGTAATTAGGAAATGAATCATAGCTTCCATCGTGTACGTCCCTCATGAGTAAACAAAGCAGTAGGAAGAAGTTACTTCACCATAGCACATGGAAAAAGTCTTCAAAGGCCATGCAATACTTGTTCAAGGTGCAAAGAAAATTGTACAAGTAAGGTGAGTGAATATTATGCCAAGTATCTTATATTTGCCACAGAATCTCAGGTAAAAGTGTAAATCCAGAGGTCCATCTAAAGTGCAATCTTCAAAAATAATGATTCCCATGTCTTCCACAGTAGGTGGTAGTACTCACTGTGTCTCTCTATAAATGAGTATTATAGTGATACTGTACACTGAGTCTCTATAACTGGGTAGTATAGTGATACTGTACACTGTGTCTCTCTATAAATGAGTACTATAGTGATACTGTACACTGAGTCTCTATAACTGGGTAGTATAGTGATACTGTACACTGTGTCTCTTTAACTGAGTAGTATAGTGATACTGTACACTGTGTCTCTCTATAAATGAGTACTATAGTGATACTGTACACTGTGTCTCTATAACTGAGTAGTATAGTGATACTGTACACTGTGTCTCTCTATAAATGAGTACTATAGTGATACTGTACACTGTATCTTTCTATAAATGAGTTCTAGTGTGATACCATACAATGAGTTTCTCTATAAATAGTACAAGTGATACTGTACACCATGTCTATAAGTGAGTACTGCTGTGACACTCTACAATGTGTCTCTCTGTAAGTGACTGCTAGTGTGATAGAGTACACTGTGTTTATAAATGAGTATTAGTGTAATACTGTACATTATGTCTCTCTATAACTGAATATTAGTGTGATACTGTATACTGTGTCTCTCTATAACTGAATATTAGTGTGATACTGTATACTGTGTCTCTCTAAAAAGAGTATTAGTGTGATACTGTACACTGTGTCTCTCTATAAATGAGTATTAGTGTGATACTGTACATTGTGTCTCTCTATAAATGAGTATTAGTGTGATACTGTACATTGTGTCTCTCTATAAATGAGTATTAGTGTGATACTG
>JAOXYF010000008.1:7996787-8007998 GCA_028565775.1 Sternarchorhynchus goeldii
TATATATCTCTCACATCATCTTGTTCATATCCATACATAATAAATATTTTTTTTCAGTTAAGGAAATGCAATAACACATAGCATCCTCTCTACTTGTCTAATCTGTGTAGATGAACTGCCATTAGATGCAAGAGTTGTATCGTATGAACATTCTATGCTAAAACGTCTTACAAAGTGATGCATGTACATTCTGTACTGAGTGTAATATATGTCCTTATATTGTCAATTCCTTTATTTTGTATATATCTGCTTAGATAAATCACAAACACCCTTTACCAATACATCATGTCCTTTAAAACAATAAATATGAAGGTACATGCGCTTCCAGTGCTTGACTGATCCAAATAAATATAACACAGAAAAAGATCAACATTGTGAGAGCTCACATGAACCTTAGCCATAATGTCCAGAACTCAAACATCCTTTAAAAAACCCTTTCCAAAATATTAAACCATTTATCTCCTATACTGGATGGATACACTGTACACAAAAATAATAAAAATGTGTATTTTGCATGTCTAATAAACATTTCTATCTATATTGCAAACATTCAGAGAACCACACCACCACTGCATGCACCGATCAACTGTACAAAGAGAACACAGGCTGTGCTGTGAGGACACTTTCACGTTATTCGCGTGCATAAACTCTCAGACTAAAATAAAAAACCATCTTGCAATGAAAGTGTACATAAAAAAGTATCACATTATGCCTAACATTTCAAAATCAAATCTAGGGTCAAAACATCTCGGCTGTTCTACACACATTGCATAACTTCCTTTTCATGAGCAAGATCTATGATGTGTCCTCTAGCACACCAGCAAAGTGCAATACACTCCATCATTACTATCTCAATATAAAATACTTTACATAAATGTGAAATATCTGTGAGAGACTCACAGATGATCCTTCTCAGCCTTGTTGTCACATTGTTGGCATCTTGGGTTCTGTTCAGGTCCGGCCTGTGGTCTGAACGCGTCCTGATATAGTGCAGGTGAGAGGATGAATGCCTTGCAGTCAGTGTACGAGGTCTAACTTCATCGTAAACAACATGGGCAGATGATTCTCACACTGGCCCTTTACAGAAGGCAGTGACTTGGATGATTCAATTAGAAGGATGTGGCACTTGCTTTTTTTCCCCAGGAAGTCATACTTCACTTTAGCAAGGTTTAACAGACAAAGGCTTAATCAAATGAAGGGTAAAAATGCTAAGTTTTCAGCCCTAGCCTCGTTAGCCAGATAGACGCTATTCCTGTTAGCTAATCGCTTCACAGGGGAGGGGCAACTGGGTGGCTGTTTTGCCTTACAAAAAAATTCCGTAGCTTTGGCCATTCTAGTGTTAAGACTAGGGTCCTAACATTGGGATTGCAAGCACTGGCCATCTCAATCCAACATCAGTGGTCCAGTCACAGCGTGAAGTTCTCTGAAGCCGTGAAACTTTAAATATTGCTCTGGGGTGGTTTCTCTGATCTGCTGTCACATGATGCCCTGCTTCATCTCTCTGCTTCACTTCTGAGAGCAGTGGGGAACATAAAAACAAACTTAAAAAAAAACAAAAAGCCAACTAATAGCACTGAGAGAGAAACTTTGTGGAATTCACCCCACTGAATGAACTGGTCACGCTTAGTCAGCTTTTCCATTCTCCTGAGTCTGGGCTTTGAGCTGTCGGCTGGAGCGCAGCACCTTGTAGCAGCCACGAGCAATCTTATGCATCCACATGATGTTCATGATGTCCAAGCAGATGCTGGAGAAGATCCAGGCACTGCGGCCACCAAAGGAGACGCGGTAGAAGGACTCCGTGCCATAGACGGAGTACATACGGCTGTAGTAAACTGGCATGACTGCGATCCGTACCATGAAAAACACAACCGCCATCAGCACCCCGTTGGCAATGTTGGGCCTGGAGCATTTAGGGTAACCTAACACTTCAAAGAACCAGCTGCAAAACACAGGTGAGCACATTGACATGACAGCACACAAACTGCTTTCCAAGGAGACTATCTGAAAAGGTATAAATTAAATCCTTAGAAGACTTATAAATGATACGGTGAACAAAAGTGCAGCATGCTGAAGTTTTACTGAATATGTTTAAACTGTGGACTCTGTAGGTCAGAATAATCAAGGTTAAAAACAGCTTGCAAGTTTCTCACGTAGCATATTAGACAGAAGCAGCGGAACACCTACCGCTGGTTCACACATGGGGTGGAAAACTCTGCAAGCAGACGGAAGTTAGCAAAATAAGGCAACATTCCTTGACCCTGGAACAACAAAGTGAAGAAGAGACAATAACAGACAAAATAAAATGACATATAGCCAGAACCCAGCACTCACAAACATTAGTACTTATAGAGACTCATTTACAAGAAACCCAAGAGGAACACCGGGTTGGTGCCTGATCGCCCACACTCCTTTGAGAAGTCCGCAATTTTACTACAGACATAAACTGAGAATATTACAGTGATGTCTTGAATGAGCATAATTTTAAATCTGAACTCACTTGCTAAATATAGGACCTGTTTTCATACCAAACATTTCTGAGAAAAAAAAACAGCTTTATGTAATAACCATCATACACATAGGGCTGCAATAATATAAAATAAATAGGTGAACCAAGTTCAGGTAATGGATGCCTAAAACTTCACCAAACACCACACTTGCACAAATTGTACTACTAAAACACCTATTCATGGAGGCAAGTAAATCAGCATTAAAGAGAGATATATTAATTTTTTCTTATAATAGGATTAGAGCACATTAGTCGATTCAATCAACAGTTCATTTTATATTTAGACAGTTTCAACAGATGAATTATGACATTTATGGTATGCAGTACAGAATTAAAGAAATCCTTATGAGAACATAGTAGCATCACAATCAGAGATGGCAGTGACCTGACATCCTGTAATCAATCTGATCCAACACCAAAACAGGTCTAGCCTGAAATATCACAGAACTGCTTGCAGAGCAATTAAACATGAAACAAGTAAGTCACGTGATAACCCATGGAAAAGATAGGTGTACTTAGAAATATTTGATTATATATATTTTTTATTGTTATCTATTATATTTGGCATGCATAAATGATTTAACTAGACCATTTAAACATAAAGGACTGAGTATATTTACTTAAAGTCCTTTATTTTTAAAGTCTAGTTCAATCATTCATTTACTGTAAGTGGCATTTCACGCAGATTAAATTTTTTGAGAATGTTTAACTTCTTGTTCTTGCTTAGAACATGGTCCTTTAAGATGATTAAGTAAGACTTAAGTGCTCCGATTAAAGACCCATAATATCTATAACAGGTCACCCGCAATACCCGCTGGCATCCACCAGAGGGAGGCAACAAGCCAGGAATCAGTGAGAGCGCATTACCCTGATCCGCCTCAGGTGACCCTACCCTATATAAGTATCCTCGCAAAGCTCAGTCTTGGTGTGTGCACCACTGGTACCAACTTGCTGGTATTTGTAAGCTTGCGGTCTGTCTCTGTTTCTCTTTACTGTTTTCTCAGGGACAGGCCTCCCTTGTTTGTCTTTAGTTGTGCTTTCTGGGTAAAGTCACCCCCAGCCCTTTTCAGTTGTTTGTCTCCCTGTCTGCTCATGTCTGGAAGTGGAGGCCACCTGTAATTCCATGGTGTCTAGGTGGGTGAGCTGCCTGCTCCTCAGTAGTACAGTGGGTTGAGCCTTGCTTTCCTGCTGCCTACAGACCTGGTTTGAGACCCCATTCGTTCCCTAGTTTGGTTGGTTGTTCGTTTTCTTCCCCCTTTTCTTTTGCTCCCTCTTATCAGCATTTGGGTCCCACTATGAGGAGTGTTTCTCCTAGTGTATCAATTGAGAGGCCTGCAACCTCTGTTTGCCCTGGCAGCCTGGCCACCCTCTCAGAATATCACATCAGTGATCTCATAATATGGTGTCTGTACTCAGTGTACACTTATATCTATATACAATACAAAAACGCTGTTGGGTTTGACACAATTATCACATTCCAAATGTAATAAACAAAAATCATCTACAACTTTCACGTTATTACTGACCTCAACTATCCAATGTACTGTATTTGAGTAATAAAATGCATACTGATGTTCTCTTATTATCAGATGAGCTCACACACAATCACCCCCCCCCCCCGCACTGTCTAAGAACGTAAAGTGATAGATTTATCATTTAGATTTATCATTCAATGTAAAGTGATAGATTTATCACTCACAAAAACAGTGAATGCATGCTGCATCACACCATGTATAATAACGAACATCTAAGTCACCAGACATTAACACAATACAGGAAGTGTATATAATAGTTGAAATTGCATATATACATTTTGCCATTTTTATAACATGGACAAAATCTTCATTTAAAAAAACAAAAGTTTATTAATAGCCTGGTGGCACCTTTTACATGATCACCACTGCAGGATTATTCCTCAGTGCTCAGACCATCATAATGTTTACCTGGCATACAATTGCCTTCTTTAGCAAAAGGGTTCGTGCTGTCGGACGGCTGCCTTTTGCTTGTACCTACCAGGTAAAACGCTGCTTTACATATAGAACTTACCTTTGAAGGCTGAAATGAAATGCAGATTTTGGAATATACTTACTCAAGGGGGGAAAAGAGAGATAAAAAGGAGGGCAAACGGCAGCATGTGCAATGCTAGTACCCCTAGGCACTGGTAAGTCCATACTGTAACTGGGCTTCATAGCTGCTCAGTGTTCTGCAACAGCACAACAACAGACAAGACAGGAAGGAGGCGTGTCCATCTAGATCAGCTGACAGGAAGGAGGCGTGTCCATCTAGATCAGCTGAGCCCCTTAACAACTCACATATTTCTGGTAGTTTTTGCATGAAGGGTTTGTTGGTCAGAAGAAGTGTGACTGCGTTATTCAAGAAGTCATGTTAGGTGAGGACAGAGACGGACAGACAGATTCTTGGAAGGAAAAAAAAAAAAGGTGCAGATTGAAAGCAACAACAGAAAAGCTGCAACACCAACAGTAAAGTTTTGTCTGACATGCATTATGGACCGAACAAAAAACCACCACACACACTTGAGTTATAAACTTGCAGGTCTTTTATAGGCCCATGAAATAAGCCTGCGATTCAATCTGGAATCTACATTAGGATGAATCATGAGAATAAATGTCCATCAAACGTATCCAGAATATAAACTGTTTTCACAAAATAACTGGAATTAAAAAACCCAATGATTTACTGTAAATGTTTGACATTAACAGTGTCCACTAAATGTTGATTAATAACTACCCATCTGTTGCAGTTACTCAATATTTGTAAATATTAAACATATATACGTATAAAATATGAATATAAAATAGGCAGTATTAGTCCAGTATAAAATCTATTCATAACACTGACAAACTGCCATAAAGAACACAAGAAACAACAAATAACGCTTATGATTTTTCAAACAACAAATTTAGTCGTACCAACAGGAATGACGCAACGCTGAGAGACTCAAAGCTTGATGGGGAACCATTCTGATCACATTTAAATCATTTTTGTAATTGTAATTTTCTACTCGGCTCGAGTTGGCAGTCATGAATGTGTCCAGTGACAGTATGGCCCTACAACACTCAGTCATGAATTTGTCCAGTGACAGTATGGCCCTACAACACTCAATAGAAGTTTCTGGAGAACTCAGAATTTATCTGGAGGCAAACATGGGTCAGTACATTGTCTTTTTTTACCTACCAACATTTATGCTGTACTGCTTTTTAGACAGAACTTTTAATCCTCCCTAGGAACGACCAAAACAATTATAAAACAGAGCTGAGTGCACTCTAAGCACATTCTTAAATTGAGTAGACTACACTAAGAAAATACTCCAAATTCACTGCAGTTGCTCGACATTTGCTCTGGTTATCTGACAGTTCGTTTACGTCAGGTCAGCTTTCATCTGCAGATTATGATTTTCTCCTGGAGTTGAAACACGAAATGCACATTCTGTGCCATTTTGGATCAAGGGCAGTTAGCAAAACACAAGGCAAATTCAAAGCGAGACAAAGAAGCAATGAATCTCTTCATGAGCTGCATCCATTTTGCCAAAAAGAAAAGCAATAATGCTCTGAGATTTCTTCAGGCTATGGTGCACTGGCATCAGCCTGCCAGGATGTGGCCCTTCAGATTTTGAAAGAGATGCAATAGAAAGAGTGAAAGACGGCACACAGGAAAGAGGGAACAGAAACAAGGGGAAAGGAGCAGAGGGGAAGGACGAGGGGACGGAGAGAGAGCTCAGCTCTGGCACACAGCAGAGGAAAGATCATCAGAGCATGCACACAGACGCCCCTGGGCTCCAGGGGGTCACACGCTGGCACGCCATGCACCCAGCCCAGCCTGGCTCCACCCAGGGCAGAACCACTTCCTCAGGGGACCGCGAGAGAGAAGCAGGGAGGGGCAAGGATACAGGGGAGGGCTTCTGCCATTGCTATCAATGAGCATTCCATGCAAAAAATACCATCATTATCATAGCAAGTCAGATAGAGAATCTGACACCCTGGACGATTACAGACCAAAAGAGCCAAGGGTGAACAGCGTTGGCCTTCAGTGTTCCTGACCCCACAAACTTAACTGTCTAAAAGTAAGTACAGACCAATGAGAGAGAAAGCCTGCCCTTTACCCTGTCCCACTCTGTGCTCTGAGAAATGACTGTTTAAGCAGGACTGTAAACAGGAAGAAAACTTTGTGTGAGATTTGGTATTCTGTGCAAGAATCACATTGTCAAAGTCACTGAAATCTGGCTCAGTGAACTTTACAGAGTGGCTCCAAGCGACCTTGAGAACGAAGCAACACAGCATCTCAGCCTCATTCTTACTTAGAGCTTCTGTATGCCCTCTGGCTTATTCTTTGCCAGGAGCAGCAAATCACAGAGAACCATCTGTTTTTTCATCCATTATACTGAATTTGCACCATGTCAGTATTATACACTCCAGCCATAATGCCCCAGTGTGTTGACAGGGAAGGGCAAGCTTTTAGCAGTGGTAGCGTCAGACGTCCTGGGCCTCAGCCTCCCACTGAGCAGGGCAGCTGCTCACCCTTGGCCAGCTCTTTCCCATCTTGCCTGCACATTCTGCTATTGGACAATAAGGAACTCACCAGTACATAGTAGTAAGCATACAGCGCTGCCAGATGGTGAACTACAAAAAACTTGTCCCCTATCGCCCTCCAATAGTAAAATATGAGCAGCAAATCTGAAAAAGATCAGAAGATGTAAAATCAGTCAGCAAGAATTACGTTTATATACACACACACACATATAAAACAGCTGATACCAGAGTTTACAGCAAGATCATGCATCACAAATTCTTACACACACAAAAACCACCCCAGAAATAAGTTACCTGAATGAACACACACACACTTCTGTGAACCCTAACCTGCATTCCTCTGTGAAATGGTGCTCTGACAAAACGGAGCTGCTTCCATGTGTTCTACCCTACTCCACTAGTTTGTTACTACAAGGAAAATGAGGGCAGTGAGAGGTTTGAAGGCAAAACTAATTATTAAAGAGGCCAAAATATGAAATGTACTCACAATGTTAAAAAGATTTCAATCTTACTGAAGACATTACCCTCGAATGCATAGTACATTAAAATGATGGTGATTATGGGGTACAATATGACCAAACACCAGCAATTCCAGACCAATCAGTCAGGGATATTAGTCAGTACAGGAAGTGCACTATTATAAGGACTTATTCAAGATGGTTTAACATTACAGCATCACTATTCATGAACAATATCTTTCCAGAATGAATAACTGACATAAAAGAAACCACTTGCACTGTATACTGTCTTTTGTATCGATTTAATACCTTTAATACAGAAACACAATCCAACACAAATAACATTCAGACTCAAAGCTAAATGACTGGTTCTTGAAAAGTAGAAATATTCAAAAAGCAATTCAACCAAATGTCCAATCAATCATTTATTTGAACAACCCATTTATCATGACCTGTACTCTACAAGCACCTGTGTGATGTGATAATGACATTCATGCTGTACTTAATGCAGCTTTCAGCCCAGCCTGTCCTGTCCACCGGCCCCCCGTGCACCTACTCACACTGCAGGTGTGAGAGTCTCACCAGATATGAGGTAGCCTGTTGTTATTCCCACGTTTATCTTCACCAGCGTAGGATCTCCCCTGCAGGGTTAAACACACAGCAGACGGGTTTAGTGCCACTGCGCATCTGTAGGAGGCGACAAAGAGTCCGACCCGGCGCCGTGGCCGAGCGCGCTCACCACACGGGGTCCTGGTTGACGGCTTCATCGAAGAGGAGGATGTAGAGACAGAAGAGGCCGACGACAATGGCATGGAACGTAGACACCGTTCTGGAAGACAACGAGGCGCAGAACACGTGAGGGGAGAAAACAACCCAGTCACACAAGCAGTGATGGTCTGTTCTCTCAGAGCCTTGAGACAGCAGGGAGAAAGGACAGCCCTTGGTGATAGGAACCTAACTGGGAGTATAACACTCAACACACCCAAAGGATGACAGAACTTCTATCTGCTATTGGAATTCATGACACTCTATAGCGAGAGTGTTACGTTTACACAAGCAACATTAAAACTATTAAATCTCATGATAAACTAACGTCAGTGGCAGTCAACTGTCCAAAAACAGATAGAACAAAGGTACTGAAATAAACCTGGTTTTCAAGATAAAACCTCAGTTTAGCCTGTGAAATTCACTTTTAAATGTTATGAAATAAGGCTGTGGGCGTACTGGCATACATATGGACATAGAGAGTGGCACACAAGTACAAGCATAAGTTTTCAAACCACAGATAAATCAGACAACAACGATGTCATAGAGCAGGGACAGCTCTGTCTATTAAGGCTCATTCATTCTCAGTTCAAACCAGGGGAAAGCTTCATTCCTCCTTCACAGCAAACCCGAGTCCTCATTCTATGTGTAACTGCAATATGTGAAACTTAATACTGACCAAGCACTGAAAAGGGATCCTTAAAAAAGGGCTGAAAACGCTAACAATACTGCTGCCTGTATCACTTGCTAATGCTGGAACAGATCATAAAAAAGCCTGAGACTGTTGTTGGTGAAAGTACATGGATACTAGGCACATACTCTATGGTGTGGTTAAGTTATTACATTGACATGGGAATGTTTTCACATCCCTGGTCAGCATTTCTGTTACTGTAAAAGAGGACTAGATTTCCAAAAGACAAACTTATAGATGACATTCCTTTAATATTTTAAGCAAGATTACTTTATTTCCATCTTTAACATTTTTAAAATAACAAAAAGGTAAAAGCCCAAAGCTATACTGTGGGCACCATGGATAGGAAGTACTTAGTCCTTTGGCAAGTATCACAGCCTATAAATGCTTTTTGTTCAAGTCTCTGTTCTTGTTTAGAGGATTTTCACTCACTCTTTCTTGAAAAAGACTCCTAGTTCTGTCAGATATTTGGACTGTCTTTCTCACACTGCTATTTTCAAGTCTATCCACAGATCTTCCCTCTATGGGTGAAATGTTCTCCATGTCACTGGCTGCAACACAAGCCCAAAGCCTCATCGATCCGCCTCTCTGCACAGATTGGAAAGATGTTCTTTTCATGAAAGTCTGCACCCTTTTCCTTCAAACATACCTTTGCTCATTGTGGCCAAAAAGTTATATTTTAACCTCGTCAGTCTATAGGACTAATGCATTAGGTTATTGTAGATGTTCCTTTGCAAACTTCTGATGCTACATTTTGTGGTGATGACACAGGGACGGTTATCTTCTGATGACTCTTACATGAAGGCCATATTTGTGCAGGTGTGGCGTAAGTCTGCTGAATCTTCCTGAAAGTTTTCTGCAGTTCAGTGTCAGTTTTGTTTTGCCTTTCTAGCAATCCTACAAGCAATTTCTTAAGAATATTTGCTTGGTCTTCCAGACCCAAAATTATACAATGCAAAAATATACTAATCTTACATAAATTCTGAAAAAACTTCTACTCAGTTTTTTATAGTAACAGGAATATTGACCTGCCTTGTCCATTCTTTTGCATGCCACTTGATACATTTCTGATTTACATTTATAAGACCGTGACAAAGAAGTTTGAAACAAAAAAACTCAAAAAAAGGTTTTGTTGCCTTGCATTTTACTTTGGCAACTGAGCAGACGAGATCATTTATTGCAGTGTAGCACAGTCTTCATTATTCAAACTGCAGAACTGCATCTACAGTCAAAAGTGTGGCAGGTCCCATTCCTGTGACCCATACTATCTATTTATTTTTTTTTTCGTTTCTGCACTGTCACATAGCTTCCAATTCCAGTAATTATTCCACCCTGAAAGCAAGCAACTATTAATGCTGCCCTCAAATACAGTGGTAGGAGTAAGTGTGGAGCAGACCGAGGTCGTTAGTTGTTAAGGGTGTTTGCCAGGCAGTGAGAGAGGGTGAGTGTTACCTTGAGTTCCACTCGACCTGCTGCTTGTGGCTGAGAGTGAGGAAGCCAAGGCTGACCCTGGACGACACCCAGGGGCTCACGCTGTGGAACAGCCACTGGAAGGTGCAGAAACTCACCACGGCTATGAGCAGGATCAGCTGGCTGAAGGCATCCATGGCCACGTGAGCCTGCTGTCAGAGACATTGGAGAGCAGAGCAGTGAGAGGGGCAGAACGACCAGGACCAGGCTGAGGGGTGAGGGCTTTCCCCAGACATGAACTCCAACTGTTCAAGAAAATACTGGACATGCAGACACTAGCAGAGAACTTCTGTGTACTGTACAGCTCTGACACCCCATTTAATACAGCATTCTGATACCTGTCATACACTACTGCTGCCGATCATGCCATGGTTTATTTTAGCCTATAGCACAAACACAAAATGTACATAAGCTACTTTGCACCACTGTATAAAAAAAGCAACAATTATTACAATTATTGTTAAATAGTAGTAAATTGTTCTGAAACTTAAATTATAAATCATAAACTTGAGCTGTGTATCAGTCCCACAGTTCCAATTAATGAGACTCCCAATCTGGCAGTGAGATTCGTTTACTCCTTTCAAGGCAAACTGAGCTAGAAAGCTCCTCACAGGTGTTTTCCCAAAGAACCACAGGGGCAGTAACCATTCCAACAATGTGGAGGACTGAACCTCCCTTCCCAGTCTGTGCTGTGCTCATTTCTTTTCTTAATTCACTAACGCAAGTAATGTTTTATATATTATATATATGTTTTATTGTTGAATATTATAGTAT
>JAOXYF010000008.1:8009921-8021862 GCA_028565775.1 Sternarchorhynchus goeldii
ATTAATCTCAACAATACATACGTACATATGTACTAGTATTAACAATCTCTTGTAGGAATTATAACATTCATAAAGTTACACTCATTCTTGCTAATAAACAAAAAGCAGGGGAAAATGGTAAAGACCCAATTTTTCGTCCATTTACAAATAACTGCATATTTTTTTTAAAACACTTCGATTGCCTTATACTCAATCAATACTGTCCAACATTCTAAATAGCAAAGTGAAAGTAAACGATTCCTTATACTTTTGTCTACATTAATTTACCGCCAATATATACCGATTCAGAGTGAGACATTCATTGTGCCGTTTTCAAACTCACTTTTACGCAAAATCAGTTTCAACCCAGTGTCTCTGTGTCCGAAAGGCAATTGTTTATTTATTTATTTATTTATTTTATGGGAAAGATTCATTTTAGCGTGAGCGTTTCTAACAAATAAGCAAATGTTTCCTGTGTGACGTAGCCTGTTTTACTAGAGACACTGCGTCAGAGACCCGACCACTAACGCGCTAAAGTAACGCCACTAAAAGTAACGCAATTTGTGAACCGCCTGTTAACGGTATTACGCGACTGTCAAACCAACTTGTATCAGTAGAAAAGCGTCAGTTTTCTAATATTTCTACATCCGCTCTCTCAATAAATGTTTGTAAAAACAATAAAACATCGTCGGACTTAGAAGAGATTAAAGCTTTTTTGGACGTTTTCCTAACATTATCCTACTGCAAGGGTTTATCTGTTTTGCATGATAGTGAGCATTTAGGTGTATAGCCTAAACGGGTGTGGAGTTATTAGTGAGCAGACAACACGCGAAAACACAACTATTGTGAAGTCTAACCTGCAGTTTGAAGATGGAGAGAGATACCCCACGGTTTTAGCGAAGTGGCATTCATTTCCCGATGTATAATAAATGAATAGATTCCATGTAAAGCAATTAAAGCATGCATTTATTTTCTGGACCAACATACTACCCTGCTGTTTAAAACCTGTTAGACCACGTCTGTAAAACCTTTTAGGAAAGCAGATAGTGACTGTCTTACAGTCACTAGATGTCAAACTTTCCGTGTGTCGGACACTAAAACTAAAAATTCTGCTCCTATAACACTGCAGCTATTGTCGTTCATGAGTTACAACTGAAACGGCACAGTAAAACCACAACCAAAACATCTACAACCATTCCATTACTATAGATACAATATTACTATAGATACAATATTACTATAGAGACAATATTGTTTTAGTGGCAAACCAGTGCAGTAGTTTTGTATATTCCAAGAGATGCCTGCAGGCTATAACTGTACATTTATAAAATGCACCTATTATATATGTGTATATATTACATATTAAAGAGGTCGGAAAGTACAAGTCCAAGTCTGTTTTTCTCAAAATGGTATCTGATGGTATGCAGTAAATTGAGAGTTTTTTATTAAAGGAGGTGGGCGGTGTGCCTGAGGAAAGACAAACATGTCCAACTGGGCATGTTCCTGACAGTGTTTACTAGGCTGGCACATGTCTTTGACAATCAGGCAATCAGTCTTTTCTGTTGGTAAGGATTCGGACATAAAAATCCAGTATACCATAAATCAAGATTTCTCATATATCCACTTTATCACTTGCAGACAGCACTGATTATTTTAAACCCATGGTTTTGAATAACTGTAAAAGAGACATTTACCTTATCTAGTGAGACTGACCTTTGGTGCAAACCCCTTCTTTGTAATGTCCGCTCAGGTAAATGGTAACCCAAGGCGTCTTTACATGGTGGCAGAAAACCAGTTCAACAAGCTCTTGAACTGTTACCTAACTGAACAGCCACTACTGAGATTAAAATGTAACTACTTACACAGAGATTTCACTAATTCATGGACTACAAAGAGTTAGTCACAACCTTCATAATAATCCACTTTTAAAGAATTACGATTCTGCTGCTATAAACCTCTGTGCTGCAACTCCAGAAAATAAACATTTCACAAATTAAACATCAGTGTTATCAGCTGTGATGCTAAAATTGAATTATTCTCATTTGGAATTACTAACATGTTCAATTTATTATAACCATCTGTTGAACAGTTCTGTAAAATACATACACAATAATAACCATGGGTTTAAAATACATACACAATAATAACCATGGGTTTGATGAAGCAGTTGTTCTCTTACATCACTGGCTACACTGGGATAATTATCCAAGATCGATGAAATGGAAGTCAGTAGTTAAGGAATCCTGTGACGTCATTGGCTGATGTCAAAACTGTGATTACAGTTAATACCCAATTAACAGAGCCAACAGATCTGTATAAGGTATCATGCATTGAATTCTCAGCAATTATACACACACACACACACACACACACACACACACACACACACACACACACACACACACATCTGACTGACCAACTTTACAAACCTGTGGCTACTAAAAGAAATTAAGCCCATGAAAAACATTAAGACTGTTCTTACCAAGGACTACAGCTGCTTAGGTTACAAGGTGTACAGTAAACAATCCTACCCTGTATTGTGAGAAGATGAAAGGAAAGCAGCTGTGCTAACTCGTAATGAGCTGCCTTTCGTGTCCCCTTACACAATCAAACACAGGCTAAATCAAAAGCCTTTGGTCAAAACTATAATTACAGCACTAACGGAGACAAAGCGTCACAGCCTTGAACCTGCAACGCATAGGAATCCATTGTGCAGATCTGAACGCAGTCCATCACACCGTAGTGTGTGCAGTCAGAGCAATCCATCACACTGGCAGATTTGCATGCGCTCTGATCTGATTGATTGGGGCTTTGATGAGAGGACCAGTCCAACAAGCCCTACTGAGCACGTCTCTTCCCCCCAACGCTTTTCCTGACGGTCCCTGGGTCTCTGTGCCTACAGCGGCCTGCCCAGTGCACTGCGCTGCAGAGGGAGTTAAACGCAGGGTGTCACAACACCGGCATGTCACAGCTTGTTCTGCCCTCCCGAAGCAGTGAGCGCTCGCCTCTCCCAGGCTACTCACAAGCCCACGAGGGATTGATCATCTAGGCCGCAGCCACAGCCAAGCGTAATGAAGCGTTTACTAAAGCTCCATCTTCCACAGGACATTCACTTAGTGTGAAAATATACCAGTCACGTCCGTATTCAGAACAAAAGCACGCAAGTGTACAGCCCTGATTAAGCCCACCAACAGGCATCCTTACACGGCTCTGCCCAGCGTCAGGTCATACAAATGGAACAGTACTTAAAGTTTGACATCATTTATAGATACGCATGCCAGCTGTCAAGGGCATGTGACTACAGAGGTCACATAGCAATAGATGTAGACATACACAATGCATACCCTCCAGTCCTAACAGCAAAGCAAACCAGTCATGCAGTTTGGTCTCATTCTTTCAAGTGACCCTCTGTACACTAAATACTAGAGCACAGTTATATTTTGAATACAGTTTGACGTAAGGCTATATGCATGAACAAACATCAGTGTTAATCTGAGATATCAGCATTCACATGCCTGAAATTCTTGGAGGCAGTCAAATGTTTGCTCATTCTAAAGATTCCAGCAGGCCATGTCTACATTTCTTCATTTGCTTGGTCTAAATATTAAAGGATAAAAATCAAAAGTGGAACAAGATGTAGCCTAAGCAAGCCTAGCTATCATGACCCTAAGATCACAGATAATGTAGACTGGGAAAATTAAACAGCTGAGACAAACAGCAGGAAAGATGCGACTTCTCTACACTGTATATGTGGTGGTGGGGGGGTTAGGAGGTTAAAAGTAGCTGGCCAATCTGATTACTGCAGGCAGTCTCAATCCTTGACCAATAATCTTAACTACGATACCTGGAAAATGCATGAGCTGCAACCAACACTAAATCACTAAAGCCCAAATACTCCTCCGCAGAAGTTACATCTGTTGCAATACTGTATGATTAAAAATATTACATTAGGGACAGACACTACTTGTCCTAAACAAACAAACAAACAAAAAATCAGCCCTGTTAACGTGTAACTCGGTTAGATAAGATATCTGAACTTGACTATGAAGTTGCTGGATGCGCTACGTAAATGTCGCATTGCTTCTACTGTAACGACGGTAAATATGCCGAGTTAGGTGCTATCTTAGTAGTTTAGCTACGTATGCTACCTGCAATCTCGAAGTAGCAAAACGGCCTTCATCGGGATGAGACAAACTGTGTTTGTGTTGCCTGTCCTGTTGTCGCCAGAAATAACACAATAATCAAAATACTGTCCGAAAATGTCATGCCGTAAATGCACATTCACATTACAGTTATGCTTACCTCTTGTCAATCATCAATTGGGTTAGCTTAGCTCCGTCGCTTCAGTAGCTACTTGTTTGCTAGTTGGGCATGATGGCTGAAAATATAATGGGCTGACAAAATCTGTTCACTGCTTGCCAGCGTTTCTAGTCACTCAGGATCATCATTCTCCCTTCACGGCAATAAACACAGGTGTTCATGCTACCGCGATAGCCCCTCTACCTTATCCACGACAGCGTCACGCGTGTTAGTTTTATAAACACGCCAGTAACAACACATGTCAACCAGGATGCTGCAAAACTAATGCGCTCGATTACTGTGGAGCTGTAGGAGGTTACTGCAGGGCAAGGCGCTTTCTCCTGTAAGGATCGAATTACAGTTTCTTTCTTAAAGAGATACTGCCACACTTAAGAGCTTGAGCATACATGGACAAAGTTCACTAATTCATGGACTGCAAAGAGTTAGTCACAGCCTTAACGGTAATACTATATTTTACAGTATTTTGTACGTGCGATTACATGTATGTCTTCTGAGAATATTGTACCTGCTCTCTTTAATAGCAGGGTATCTAATACCGCGCGTATGTGGGTTGTTGTAAGCCTGCTCCAGAAACGCTGCACACACTGATGACAGGCTGCTGACACAGTGGTGACTCAGTTGCTGGTGTATTTGCATGAACACTCTTATGTAAATTGGGCATCATGTTGAGGCGAAAGATTG
Organism: Sternarchorhynchus goeldii; assembly: GCA_028565775.1. Lineage (NCBI taxonomy): Eukaryota > Metazoa > Chordata > Actinopteri > Gymnotiformes > Apteronotidae > Sternarchorhynchus > Sternarchorhynchus goeldii. Next base: position 8,014,902 of record JAOXYF010000008.1, read on the forward strand.
AGATTTGGTTTAATGCGGAATAAAGTCAAGAGGACCACTTTTTTTTTTTCTTATAACCGACATCCGTTTTCCCAAGACTTCAATTACTTGGTAATCCTTAGTAAAACATTACCAGTACAATCAAGCAGACCAGCGCTATCCCATCTCTGCACAAGATGTCTCTTGCGGCATATTCATCTCCTCAATTCCATGTGAGATTAGTGCTGTTCTAATATGGCAGTAAGACAGGACGCAGCACCTGCTGTGTATATCTTACAGCTGTTAGACCTCCACCTGGGACAACCAGGATAGCAAATGCTGTAAGTCAGCATGCGCAGGCATGCCAAGGGACTATTTAAGTCACAGCAAAACTGTATTTTTAGATTTGCATTGCTCTGCACTGCCTCACACGTGCACGTGTAAGCTTCTGTCACACTCAGAGGACACTCCTCAGCAGTTTGGCTCCCACTCAAAGGCAAATGTAGCCAACTCTGCATCCTGCAGCAATGGGCACCATTTCCGTTACCCTTGGTGTCCGCCAGAGGGCAGACAGTGTATATGCTTCAGATTCCTAACCATGTCCTACAGTTTCTATTCAACCAATAAAATACCGTGGAGGAGGCTCAGGGTAATGCCTCCGAATAATGTCATTGATCATGTGCTCTTCCATATGCTTCCATATTTTGTCACTCTGATTGCATGCTATGAAAAGCAGTATCTATTTCATTATTAGCACACGTTGTTAAGAATATATTAAAACGATGTTTGATTTTGTAGACTGAAATCCATCTTTTGCATAAGCAGCTGACTGAAATCTCAGCAGATTTCCTTGCCTAAGGTTGTGGGGTATTTACTCTCTATATACACACTCAGGATGACTAGTTTTTACTTCAGCAGAGTCAGAAATCTGATTGGTCCTCTTTTAGAGCCTAGTATTTCAAATCCCATATTCATTAAATTCAGCACAGGAAGGTTTTCAGGACACTCTTGAACATTTGTACACATCTGATCATGATTTTATAGATGCTGTTTATTAGAAATGTGTATTGTTTTTTCTAAGATTATTGCCCTTTTTATATAAAATAACATATTCTGTTCCTGCATTCATGTACTTTCATATAACTTTTGTAATTAACACATACAGATCCTGTAATGTATATTTTTATTCTGAAGTTTCATGTGTTTCATGTACATACATTCTCTGTGATATATAGTACTTGTGTTGCTACACCAGACTTGTATTGTTAATATTGCCACAGGATACCTCTTACTGAAATGCCCCATATTTTCAGTAACATAAAACGTTCCCTCTGTTAATCAGTATAATGATGGTCTTTCCCAGTAACCTCAGCCACATCGAGACTTGGCTCGCTTCAGCCGCTCCCTCCAGCCAGGACGTTTTTGGAAACTCGGCTGTCTGTAAAACCATCTTCATTTTTGCATGGCACTTGCACCTTTAACTTTCTGTACCTGTCTGAAACTGCCTCGTTTTTTTCCGCCACACCCTGACCCAGAAGCATCCTGAGGAAACAAACACTTTTGTTTTGGTGCTATTCTGGATCTCTGTTGTCTAGGTTAAACCGTGGTAGCTTGCAAAGATTAATGTTTTGTTTATGATTGGAATGAAGGTGTTGGCAACATATAAGAAACCCTAGGAGTGGATATTCAGAGCCTTTTCAGCTCATGTTATGGGAAAACCTCTCTCATAGAAGAAATAGAAAAAGCACTGTGGATAAATATCTGTAAATGTTGTTTTCTACTTTGAATTTTACCCATAATTGTTGAGTTATTTGAATTTACAGGTTGAACTTCAGTGTGTTTTTCAGTGCTAGTTCATAAGGTTGCCCTTAAGATCACATTTTTATTAGCACACAAACATTCATGAAGTTTCAGTATTTATAAATTGTAGGTAAAGTAATAAGCTGCAATGAGAGAGATCAAAATGATTCTAAAAATGTTCATAGATCACTATTTAATTTTACTGATTTGACATTAAAGGGGCTTAGCTCAAAGCCAGTAACTTGCAAAACTGATTCGATGATATTAGTGAAAAGATCAGACTAATAGTGTGCCAATATCAGTGACTAACTGTCTTGCATTGCACTTGGTTCAGATATTTCAACAACAGGTAAAAAGACTGTGATAAATTAATAGCTTCCCTAAAGTGTTAAGTGAGGTCAGTGGAATGCACCACTGTAAGATGAAAACAGGCCAAGAATAACACACAGCTTACTGTTTAGTCTAATGTCATGGTTTACCCTTTCCCAAGGTTTGATAGGATATTAGCTAGTATAAATATTTGTGTGAGTGAAAGAGACCAAGAGAGAGGAAAGAAATATCTTAGAATATAAGGACTGTTACGCAAAGGTCTAGAACTTTAGTCAGACTTTTCAACTTGTAGTCTGGGTACTTCATCAGAATCCTTTCTGTAACTGAAAGGGGTTCTGGTCCAAGTGGTACTGTAGATTATTCTAGAAAGCCTGTGGTGATGGTGATGGCTTTTTCACGATCACTGACTGTGTGTCAGAAACTTGTGTACATATACGAGTATCTTTTTGGACAAGAACAATAAAATTTCTGTGCACTCTCCCCAGAAAATCCCTTGCCATTTGGTGGTTCCTCCTAAAATTTGTGGGATTTTAGAGTCTGAAATAATCCCTACAATGTTTGTTTTAGAGTCAAAGTAAATGCTCTTATAATGTGCCAGCGATATTATCAGATTACACCCACTGACATGTAAAAAAAAATAAAAATAAAAAAATAATAATCAAATAAATCCAATTGCTTGAGTTCTACCATGTACTGCAAGAGAATTCTGACAAAAAACAAGTGTTTTTGTTCAGGCCTGATGGTAAAAGTGGACATACTAGTCAACCAACTGGCTGTAAAACAGAGGAAAGCTTACTTCTCCTTTTAGTAACTGAGTCTGCATCACTCTGAAGAACCATTCCATTGTTCATAGGCTGAGGGCGCTGATTTGTTGCTTGGTGTTTAGGAAGTACAGACTTACATTCCCTCACACTTCCCTACCATGAGACCAGGTTAGCCATGAATGTGGCTTTGTCTGACTGGATGTCAGTGCTCAGGAAAATTAGACCTCATTTGGGCCTGAGAAACAAGCAATTCAGAGATAATGCTATACAATGATTCTCATTCAGTATCCAGCTGTTTCTAATTACCATGGAACACAGAGAAGCACACACAATAATTATTAATATTGGCTAAACTATTATTGATATTTTATTATAATGTTATTAATAAACATAATTTGGCTAAATCTACTGCTCCTGTAAACGAACGTGCTGAGGCTCTCATTTCTGCTGTCTGTGGAATAAGAGAAGACATTCACAGCCCTCTGGTTTGGCTTTGGCACTGATCTCAGTCTATGCTGCTTGTTTCTACTGAGATCAGTGGACTTTCAACAACTCGTGAATTTACTTCTCCTGCTTGAAAATGTCTGCAGGCATGGATATCATGGGTGGAATGCCTGCACATAGGAATACTACACACTGCCAAAAAATGAACTATTTGATTTAATACTGCTCAATCGGATGGTTAACTCCCTCTATTCTAAAGTAGGATGTATTATACAACATGTTTAGCAGTCCCATTATGCAAATTTTTCCAACATACAAAGTACTTCTACATACTTCTGTGCAGAATGATTCTTTTTATGAATCAGAATGATTCTTTTTATGGACTATGAACCTGTTTGTAATCCAAACATTGTTGGATACTGGGGGATACCTGGCTGGCTATTTTGTTAGTTGTTGGGGAAATGTTGTTTTTTCATCTCTGGATCTTTTGACTATGCCCAAAAAACTTAATGAAATGTTTTGAGAAAGAGAAATACTTTAATAATTTTGAATAGTAAGGACATAATAACTACACTTACCAAGACTAATAAAAACTAGCCACAAGTGGTTCCACTTACAAAGGCATGACAGGAATTTAACTTGTGACTGCGCAATAGGGGCACAAAAGAAGGTACTATGGTGTTAATGTAAGACTATTTCCATTAGTGGTGGACCTGTACCAGCAAAAGTGAGGGCTTAGAGAGATCTAGAGGCATCCTTCAGGCATTTCCACTGGTCTTGGATCAGACCCAGCTTTAGTCAGCAAGGGGGCTGTATCTCACTGTGATCAGCAGCCTGTCAGCTCCAGGAAATCCTCCTCTCCTCGGTTCCCTCCCTTTCGCTCTCACTGCGTGTTTGCCTTAAGCCAAATACATCCTCATTCCCTCCCCTCCTCTCTTCTCTCCTCTCTCTGTCTGAAATGCCTCTTCTCTTAGGCTGAGGTGTGGTGAGTTATGGCTTAGGGAACTGCATGCAGGAGTGATCTGCTAATAAAGTCCAGACTGCAGCCCTGAGACTGTTTTTACAGATACAGCTCAGGCCCACTCACTATTGTCTTTGGATCCATATGTGCTGGTAGGCTGATGAATACCTCCATCATGTTTCACATATGCAGAACAGATTTCTTAGAAAAACATGAAATCAACTGAATTAAGGCAGATAGGAGATAGTTTGCCTTTTCTGGAGCATTCATTGGTCAAGCCAGTATTGATCACGGTTCAGTAGAACCTCCATTGTTGTGTGTAACCACAATGAAGGTTTTCAATGGCAAGAGACATTACCTCATAATTCATGAGAAAAACCCCCCCACTAAAAATACCAGAGGTATGAGGTAGAAGTAGCAGCAGTCACTACTCAACTGCAGATCTGGGGAAAAGTCTTGAGGAACATTGATTGCTACACGCACATCATATCAGCAGGCTTTAAAGAGCGGAAGTTGAACTTGGTTCTGGCTCTGAGCCCCCACAACAGGGAGGGGGGGGCTCAAACTGAGGGCTCTCTGCTGTGTGCTATGCTGTACAACTGGTTAGGTTTCTATCTCCCTTTAAAGGCCCACAGTGGTTGCTGCGGTAACAGTCTTTTTTTAAGGCCTTCCCTATAATTGAGTCTTGCGTTTTCATCCCAGCTTCCACAGCTAGTACAAAGCACTGATTATTCCTTGGCAGTGAAGGGGGAAAAAGAGGGAGAGAGTGTTTGAAAGAAATGCCATAGCTTTCTCAGGAAGCCCAGTGATGGTTCAGTCACTCTCTTGGTCTTTGGCAACTCTCCTCACATGGCCTCATTCTGGGATCATTCACAGGCACCGACTGACTGTCAGGTTCTGGTTTCATACCCACATTACACAGGAGAAAGGGAGGTAAGAACATTTCTGCAAAACAAGCTGTAAACCTATTCTCATATAGTATAGCAGATCTTCAGTGTAACATACAAAGTATTGTTAATGTGACTTCAGGCATTTTAGTGCACTTCAATAACTAGAGATTTTAGCTAATCTTGCTTTGTTTTATTCACTGAGTAAATAGTTTTAAGCATACATTGTACGATTCCATGATGGAACATCTTGCCTCCAAAAAAATTATTTAAACTTGTTAGTAAAAAAAAAACAGCTTACGGTGTCAACTCTCCATCCACCAGCCATCAGTTCTGAGAAATGAGGACTGGTATTCCTCTTTCAGCACTCTGCATTCACAGCTGGAGAGGGAAGACAGGTTACATAACTAAATCTAGCTCCCTTGGAGCTGATTAACGGGTTTGGACCTGTTGAGCAATCATTGCAGTATTTTCAGAATATAAAGTATCCTATCCCAGAATGCATAAATACATATAAGCCAAGATACAAACTTTTCAGTAATTCACTTAAAACCTCATCTGTCAGGATATGATATATGTACAAGAACAAGATGCAATTTTCTCTCCAATGACTTTTATTCAGAGCTACTCTGCTTCAGAGTCTGGCTTTCCACTCAAAGAGGTTATATAAGCATTTCCAGAAACCATGGGCCACTGGCTCAAAGGCCAGCTTCCAAAAACCCTCCTGCACCGAGTGCAGCCGCAAAAACAGAAGATGTATGATTTTACCATATTGCTTTAAGTACATTGAATAAATGTTCATCTAAGTCTCTGTGCCATCCACCTTCATAAAGTATACAAGAGGCTTTGCATGAAACTATGCTTCCATTATACACTACTACTACTCAGAGATCAAACCAACAAAACGTGCAAATTATTATTTAGTTCATTTATAAATAAATGTTACATTTTAAATGTTACTTTTTCAGAGGCTACTGAAAATTCCATATTTTGATTTAAAAAGGACAAAATATAAAACTGTAATTTTACCCATAGAGATACTTGGAGAAACAATGCATTAAATGCTTTATTCATAACATACAATTTTATCATAAAAGAACCATATGACTCAGGAACAGTTTAATGAGAAATGGCAATAAATACAGAGGAATTTATTTGAACATTAGAGATTATGGCACAAATAAACCTTTTTGATAAAAGCTGGAAACTCGAAGGGCTTTGTGGTCATCCAGTCTAATGAAGGAACTTTTTTAAAGCACCACAACCTCAATCATTTCAGAGTTAAGAAAAATGCACATTTCCAGTGATGTAAAAAGGCTTTTGGTCCATTTTTCTCTTCACTCTTACTAACACCCCTTTATATTATCAGTCCTTTCAGGCTGCAGTGGAGTTTGGCTGGTGAACTTCAAGACTGGTAAGACTTAATTCAGTCGGAGATGTAAAAAAAAAAACAAAAAAAAACAACACAGTTAAAAACAAACAAACAAAGTCATGTGATATAAAAGCAGAACCTTACTGAGCAAATGCTGCATAGTACAAATGGGTAATCTTTTCTTCACAGTTCTCTATACTTCATAAAAAAAACATTTTAAAAAGAATTTAAAAAGGAATGTTCTGATAAGCAGGTTTTAGATTTCTTGCCATTCTATATTATCTATGACCGATTTAAAACTCTGCCACTTAATAGAGAAGCTGCAATATAGGGGGATTTGAGAGGAGAGAAGCCTAAGGCAGTAACACGAACAAACACACACACACACACACACACACACACACACACACACACACACACACACACACACACACACACACACACA
>JAOXYF010000008.1:8043116-8074529 GCA_028565775.1 Sternarchorhynchus goeldii
TCGACGTTTAAGAGCATTTGGACTGAAAGCCCACTCTGCAGTGACCAAACCTCTCATTAACAGAAAGAATCAAAAAGCTAGATTCACCTTTGCTGAGGAGCATGTTGCATGGACAGAGGAGAAGTGGTCCAGAGTTCATTTTAGTGATGAAAGCAAGTGTAATTTATTTGGATCTGATGGGAAACAATGGGGAATGTTTTCAGCAGCAGGAGTTGGACCTCTCATACAGCTACATGGAAGAGTGAATTCAAGTGTGTATCAGAACCTTCTTTAACAACATGTGGTTCCTTCCTTGTGTTCATCACTCAATCAGCCAGCAATTTTCAGGCAGGATAATGACCCCTGTCACACAGCAAAACGGGTAAAGCAGTTCCTTGAAACTGAAAACATTGAAACACTGAAATGGTCAGACCAGAGTCCTAATCTAAACCCAATAGAAAACCTCTGGAAAATCCTTGATGACAAAGTTATGGCCAAGAAACCCACAACAATCACAGAACTGTGAAAGAGACTGGAAGAAGAGTGGACCAAAATCACACCAGAGCGGCGTGAGAGACTACTGATGTCCTGTGGCCACAGATGTGCTGAAGTCATTAAAAGCAAAGGCCTGTACACTTTCTACTGATTACTGACTGTTGTAACCTTCAGAAAATTTAGTTGTAATCTTTCTCTGTGATAGTCATAGCTATTGTCTAAGTATAATCATTTTTTTGCAAAATAAAGGTTTCATGTTGATATACTTTATTTTGTAAAACACTGTGCTAGTGGCATGGTGTACACCTTACAAAAAATCCTTCAAATGTTCAGAAATAATGTACAGTAGTGTTCATACATTGTTCTCTAATTTTTATCTCCAGCGTATACCAATGTTAAAAGGACAATCTAAAATTTTGTCCGCTCTACTGTCATCTATGCTAGTGGCCTGTGAAATCCAAAAAGTGCTGGAAATTAGGATAAATGAGTAAATCATTCGCTGTGTGTGAATCTATATATAGAGTTTACAGTAGGATTCTGTTTGTTTTTTACATGGGGTTAAATCCATGTAAGAAAATGGTTCCCTGAAGATGTTTTTAAATCAGAACAATGGCACTAAACTTTGCCTGTATCTTTAGGAGTGTTAATGCTGACTTGGCTTCATTCCTGCTCTTCTCTCCTCTTGCGCCTCCACATGACAAGCCTAGCTCAACCCTAGCTCTCCTCTACTGTCCTCAAAGCCTCTCGAATGCCATGCTAGATTGCCAGCAGTCCACTCATTGCATGGACTGATAAGGGCAACTCGCACATTTCACTCTTCGTTGTCAGCTGTGGCACTCTGTGTATAAAGCTATTTAAGGAGTATATCATTGCATGGATTTTTGCCCATGTGAGTCAACTTCCTGTGCAGAGAATTCTAAGACACGAGTGGCTTATATGGATAACAAATAGGTGCTCGTGCTCCCGGGACGGACTGAAGCAGTTCCCATGGTCCTGTTTGATGTGGTGTGAGAAAGTTCTAAACAGAACAAATGATTTAAGTGTGAGAATTGGACTTTGTGGTGCTCCTTCTGGCATTTCTTCAGATGTACATTAACATAATGGATATGGCATCTCAGGAATGATAGATTATTAGAAGCTGCAAACAGTAATTCACAGTAGTTTCAAAGAAATGATAAGTAAACAATGGCTTAGTCTAACATTTAAAAGTTCATAAGACTAGGAGGAAGGAAGTGTAATATAGAACTTATTTATTCTGGAGCCAGAATATTACAACTAATGTCTGTATGAACTATGTCTGCCGTTTTGCTTACAGTTATCCAGTAAGAGGTTATTCAGGGGTCAAGCAAGTGGCCATATCAGAAAAACAAACGTCTCTGGAGAGTTAAGAAAAGCGCTGTCTGCAAGAATGGGTGCATCAAGCTTGTGTGTGTGTGTGTGTAAGGGGAGGGGGACGTCTTCAACATAACTTCATACATAATACATACAGGCTTGGTAGAATTTTCATGACAATAAGACTTACGCTGCTCTGATGACAAAAGCATAAACCTGTGATGAGTTTGTGACAATACAGCAAATGTTACTGTACATTTAGTATCTCACGTTTTTTTAAATAAACACTAGTGAACGAAACTTCCACTGCAAGTTTTTTAAAAGGACAAACAAAGGCAGGACCACCACAGCTGTCAAGAGATCCTGAAGAGACTGCAAACCCCTGGGGAGGTCTGGGTAGGATCTCTCTAAATTCAAAGTAGTTCACTCACAGCATTTCTGTTTTCCCAGATGATAGAGACCAGAGGATGTGCGGCTGACCTCAGCGGGTGTTCGGTAAAAGGAAATAGACAAACTACGATAGCCTGCATATCAAAGTTTGGATATTATCTTTCTTTCTTTCTGCATTAAAGTTGGCTTTTTTTGGCACAGTTTTAGAAAATGTATCTGGAATCTGTATCGTACAGTGTTCAAGTCACTAGCATTGAATCCTAGATTAACCCTCATCAACTCCTACATGTGTCCCTGCCAATGAATGAAGATGAGCTCATTTGCAGCTTTTCTCTAAGAAAACATGCTTACAAGATGACATTAGAACATACCAAATGTAATTATGATGAGATATGAATATAAATCATAAATGTCTTCCAAATTAATATATACATATAAAACAAAAAAAAAAAGTCAAAAATATATTATAAAAAACAAGTCCGTTTTAAATCATCAGTATCAAGTCCGTTTTAAATTGTCAGTATCCATCATCACGCTCACGACTGCCTTCCTCTCAAGCACCTGTTTATTGAACACACCTGTCCATTCACCATCCAGGCAGCAGCACTTGGACAGCAGAGACAGTAGACATGAAAGACACCCTAGCACAGTATATCTCTCCATAGAGGCCCAAGCAGGAAGGCTAGTGAACCCCTCCGTTCCAGTGGGAATCTTCCAGAGGTGTATGACGGAGTCCCCGAGGGACGTGAGGCGTTCGTAGTACAGTGTGAGCTGGACTTCACGCACCAACCCTGCCTGTCTCACTCGACCACTCGACAAAGCTCCGTTTGCTACACCCCCCCGCACCACCCGCTCCTTCTATGCCACTGTTACACTGTCCAGGGTTTCAGTACTGCGAGATTGTTTACTGGGTTGTTTTACAATTCCTCTTTAATATATACTGATTACTGGAACAAGGGAGGCTGAGGGACAAACCTTTTAATGGATCTTATAAATGTCCTAGATAATCTCTTTTATAAACAAAATTTGCCGCTTTGGACAAACCATTTTAATCAATTGAATCGGTTAATACCTCACATTAACTTGCATTTTGGTTATTGGATCATGTTCGGATTTCATTTGCCTGCATGAGAACCCAGTGTAAACAGAGACCAAGAAACATTTGCATTGGAAAACTCAAACCACAAACCACAGACGGATTTTTATCACATTTAATACAACTGTAAACTGCATGTGTTTTCTATATCCACATACCAAAACCATACAAAGCCTTCTCCTGCACCGAAAAACCATGTTTACAATAGATACGAAACACGTGTACGAAACATGAAGCAAATTAAAAGTTAAAACGAGTTGTTTGAATCAGCACTAGCGCCATGTTTGTGTATTTCTCTAATTTAATTAAAAACAGATTGACAGACACAGGCTGTTGCACCTGCTAAAGAGTTCCAACTGATAACTTTAATGAATGAATGCATTCACGTCAATCTGTATCTGATGAACATAGTTGTGTGATTAAATAGAGCTTTTTTTTTTTTTTTATCTCATTCTGGTATCTGGGCTCCTGCAGGTGGCTTCAAGAAGGCCTCCTAGTCTGGAGCCTGAGTGGTTTGGCAAGTATGGCTTTGGGTACAAGGACTAGTCCTCCTCCAAGGAGTATTTGGAACAGGGGTGCCGGTCCTGTGGAGAATGAGGCAGGTTTCCCAGGTCCCCCTTGTCCCCCTGCTTGTCATGTTCACTGAATGCAGCATCCTGATTGGTCAGTGATTCTGTGACGCTATGTACTTGCGTGAGGGATGAGGCAGGATGCCAAGCAATTCACTTTTGTATTGATAAAATGGTTTTATTTAAACGCAGAACAAAGAAACACTACACACACAGACCCAAGGAAGGAGTCGAGGTGGCCACTATGATATTAAAAGTTGTTTGGCAAATCGTGGATATCTCAAGGGTAATCTAGCAGCACCAGTGCACACTGTTTCTGGGCAACAGGCCACAGGACTGCTGCATGAAAGTTATCTGCCGTCACTTCAACGGTAAGAGAGATAGAAAAAAAAAACACCCAGAGTCCAACTTGAAGCTAGGAGCCAATGCATAACTGGAAGTTTATAGCCAATGTAGTGTGTAGGGTCAGTGTAGTGTGTTACGTACCCAGTCTAAGTTAGGCACGTAACAGCAATGGTGTAATGTGATGGACCGGGACAATTGAAAATTACACGGCGAAATACCAGAAATACACAGAGTCACACGAAATGGAGACTGGATCAGCTGTATTGTAAAGTGTGTATATACAAAAATGAGACACCAGGTGAACTTCGGGGTGACCGACGCTGAAAACAGAAAAGAACAACAAAACCAAGCCTGGTGTTGCCAAAGACTGGTGTTGCCAAAAAATATATATATTTTTAAATAAATAAATTTACTCTTCACAGAATATGCAACATTAAACAAAGTGTTTAATTTTTTAAACAAATTGCTATGAGGATGTTGAGGTTTATCCATGTCTGTGAGAATGTTTTGAGTAACACTGAAATTCCATGACCACACAGAGACTGTGCTTGCTTGTACAAAAGCTGGAGCTTTAATGAGAACTGAGAGGCCTCAGGAGAGCAGTAGAAGGACTGGGTTCCAGAACGCTTGCTTCAGTGGGCTTTCAGAATGCCTGGGACAGGATAATCAGGATATTTTTGTTTAAAGTTTCAAGTGATATTTTAATTCCGTTGTTTCATGTACTGCACCTTGAGTTACCTTTAGGGAAACTAGATGCATTGTAAAAATAAATAATATGTGGTATCAGAAATATGTCTGTTTTCACCTTTACATTGGCCATTGTCTTAAACAGTTATTGCTTATTCATTAAAACGTCTTCCTTACAAAATGCTGGTTCTCAAAAAAAAGTTGGTTCTCAAGCCATCATGCTCAGTTCTTTAATGTTTGCTGGTGAATATGTCATAGCTATTCAACATGCTGTAACCTGCTAAACAATGTAAGCAAAAGGAAAACTACACGTTGCTGCAGAACAAAATAATTGCAAAACAATTTCCTCTATCAGAAATCCCAGACTTGACAGTGGTTAACCAGTAACAATGTAGAAAATGACTACTTCCTGTGTCTACATTATTTGATCCTTTACAGAAAACATTAATATAGAGGAATTCCTGTTTAATGTAAGTGCGTCTTGCAGCTCACTTGTGTTGATGTCTAAGAAAGAAACCATCATTACACCATTGAGGTAGTATTCACATGGTCTGGAGTTTTTGTTTTTCTAGTGAGAATTCTCATGACTCAATATCCATAGCAGATCCAAGTTACAAATGCTTCATTTGTTTTTCAAAGGTGTTGACTGAGGTCTAAATGAGGTTGTGCTGCCTTTTGAAAATATGTATTATGGTATCCACTTCTGACAGGAACCTCAGCCAGTGCAGCAGCTCCTGTTTACCAGTGTTTGTGCATGATTGACATATCGCATGTTTCCACTGTGGTATTTACATCATGGCTGTTTTGACACCTTTTTTTTTCAAATGTAAATTTGGGGCATGTTTTTATTTCTAACTGTCAATACATACTAATTGTACAATTAGTGGATACAGTTTTGGTCACATGAGAAACCGATTTAAAAAACTGTTTTGAACTCTTAAGATAGTTTATTCATTTAGCAAGTAAAGCACAAACTAACCCTTAATAATACTATTAATAATACAAACCCTTAGTAATACTAACCCTTAATAATACTAACCCTTAATAATACTATTAATAATACTAACCCTTAGTAATACTAACCCTTAGTAATACTAACCCTTAATAATACTATTAATAATACAAACCCTTAGTAATACTAACCCTTAATAATACTATTAATAATACTAACCCTTAGTAATACTAACCCTTAATAATACTAACCCTTAATAATACTATTAATAATACTAACCCTTAGTAATACTAACCCTTAGTAATACTAACCCTTAATAATACTATTAATAATACAAACCCTTAGTAATACTAACCCTTAATAATACTATTAATAATACTAACCCTTAGTAATACTAACCCTTAATAATACTAACCCTTAATAATACTATTAATAATACTATGAATAATACTATTGTGCTTGAAAGACTAGTTGCCATTGTAGACATACAACAAACATCCTTCTTTCAGTTAATGTCCTCGTGAGAAGGGGTTACTGAATTCCTGTGTTTTAAACTCTTGTCCTTTAAAGCAGGTCTAAATTCCTGTTCTTCCCTTTAGGGTTGGATGTCACAGAAGGAAGGATGTAATCAAACAATGATTGTATTTGTTGTTCAACTGCATGGGGCCTGTGACATGGATGTTGACAAACGAACATGTAAAAACCCAACATAGACAGAGACAGTTCAGTTCAGTGTCATGCTTTAGTTTGTCATTACGCTTTGCTCTGACCCCTTTTCTTTACATAATCATCTTTTCTTTATTTGTTCTTTCTTTAAGGGGATTTGGTATTTACTCTGCATGACTTTGGAATGAGTATTTTCTCAAATTGTCATTCCAGAGTGAACTTGTAGATATCATGACAAATAGAGTGACAAAATTAAATCCCTTGAGTGTCCAAAGTGGAACCACATGTGAATGTACTGAGTACAAGCATTACTTCCCATAGACTAAAAGAATATTACTTGGAAAATAATCATGTGGAGGTATAAAATAAAAAGGTATAAAATAAAAAGCCACTTCACTAGCAAATTATTTTTCTTTTCTTTTTTTTTCAACCCCAGATTAAAGGATGTATTCCCACAAAGATTTCACGTACTCTCTAGGAGGAAGCCTTGTTGACTTCTCTCAGAGGGTGGGGAGGCTTTTTTGCAGTACAAGGCATGCATCCACTTGTCTTGGCCAGCATACTTCACAGCAGAATGCCTTATCAGTAGGACCAAGTAAGGGCCTTTCCAGAGTCTGAGCAGAGGAATTGCCAAGCTTTTGTATCACAGAGTGACCAACCCATCCCAAAGGTGTTGTTGAAGGAGTTTAAGGAGTTATCCTTAGGCATGCATAAGGATTCTGGTAACAAGCAGTGAAGTAGGAGAATCTAACAGGGGCTGAGGTCCATTTTCCTGGCACATTGTCCGCAAGGCTGTGGTTAGGACATTAGTTCATAATGATCATGCAAGGTTGATTTTCTGTTACAGAAGATTGTGGCGAGAAGTATTCTTCTGAATACTTCAAAATAAACTTTTGGCTTAGGCAGAGAAGAAAGTATATGATGGTGTGCCTTTGCCTGAATTCTGTTGTTGACAGCAACTGACAACAGTCAGTAGAACTTGAACTCAGCTTTTTTTGGTAGTAGAGGTAAATGCTGGTGAATACCAGTCTTTGTGTACTATTGTTTTCCAACAGTAGTAAACTTTAGGGTACACCTATTGTTTTTTTTACATCAGTCGAGCCCAGCTCTTTGCCAGCATGGGCCACTTCATGGAACATATGAACAAGAAAAAAATTAAAACAAGTAGGGTGCACAGAGCGACCACTCTGATGGTGCCACACTTGATCCAGGTGCAACTTACTGCTTTGACGTGCCCAGGCTCATTTCTCTTGGTCGACTGTGCTGTCTTGAAGGGCAGTAACATCACTAAGAGAGTCAGGTTCAGGAAAAATAGGTGTGGAGAGAAACTGGGTTGTGCTAGCAGATAAAAGGGTCTTAGATGCAGCGTCTGCCATGGGAGACAGTATCAAAGACCTGAGTGTGGGCTTTGCATTTTACAACAGATGACTGACAAGGTATTTTAATAGAACTTAATAGAGCTTTGACATGCTAACAGTTCAAAATTGAACCAACCAGAGGAGGTAAGGAGCGCACAGTTGGACTAGAATCGAAAACTACACCCTGAGGAATAGTTAGACTCAATGTAAATAGTACAGGAATAGTTCTTGGTCTCTTGGACGACTTCTGATGTTGTTATGAGCTTTGGGGTACAAAAAGAGAGAAAGGACAATTCCATGATCAGACAACACTTATTATGAAATTGCAATAGGTGATAAAATATTTTTCAGGTATTATTTCCTACAAGATCATTATTTAGGAAGTTACTAACTGGATTGTGTGTTTCTTGATCAGTCTCTTGAGTGCATGAGGAATGTGAAGAGTGAGGGAGTGACCCTGACTACAGAAAGACATTACGAGAGAAGAAACAGCAAAGCAGGGCCTGCTTCAAAATGTTCAAAGTTAGAGAGGAACAGAAAGGACTTGAAGCTAGAAAGGTGGCAGGGTTAGAAACACCAGGGAAGGTGGAAACAGTCTTGCAAATCTTGAAAAAAAAATTACATATTTTATATTTTAAAATGCAGAATAAGGCTTAGCCTGGATTGTCAGAAACATGGTTACAACACAAAATAACCTTCTTTTCACAATCTCCTTTTAAGAGTTTGAATTTTACATTTGTAGCATGTTTTTCTACATTCAATCATCCAGTCAGAGAAAATTCTGGAAATATCAATAAGCAATAAACAGCCTTTTAATTTGCTGCATATTGCTGAACATATCTTGGACAAATATATAGTACTGAAACTTAGTTTCTATTATAAATATTTTTTAAATATCTGTTATTTTTATGCTTTTTAACATTATACTTCGAAAACCCATTTACCTAGATATTGGATAAAATAGAGCACAGAATTAATTACATTTATCTAGATTATCTCTATGTGCATATAGGGCTCATTTAAAAATATAATTATTTTTAAATACTCTTGTTATTGTAAAGTTTGCGCAAATGAAATGAGGCAGGATGCAGAGTGCAGAAAAACGTCTTTTTATTCAATTATAGGTGATTTATTCAAGCGTTTTTTTTTATTCAGTTTTGACGAAGGTACCATATAACGAAATAACGTCTAACGTTGACAAATATCACCAAACAGGGGTGACATACACACGCACACGCACGCTAGACACAACACAGGTGAGACATAACGATAACTAGACGGACACTCACACTCACACTCCACGCCCACGCCACACACACACTGACGCACACACTTACATAAAAACACGAACACACCCACACGAACATGGGACAAGGGAGGAGGCGAAGGGCGCCAACCGTGATAGTTTAAAACATCACGTTTAAAGATTATACAGAAATGGGATAGCAAGGGAAACAGATCTGAATCCAAATCAGAATAACTTTTGTTTGCCAGTATTCATCAGGTACAGGAATGTGCTTCGGCACTGGCACGGAGGCCGCGCTCGCCTCCTCCCTTATCCCGTGCTCGTGTGGGTGTCCGTGTGTGTAGCTTTGTACTTCGTGTGTATTATGCGAGTGTGTGTGACGTGGGCGTGGCGTTTGAATGTCCGTCTAGTTATCGTTATCTGTCTCACCTGTGTCGTGTCTAGCGTGTGTGTGTTTAGGCGTGTGTATGTCAGCCCTTGTTTGTCTGTCTGTATCGACATATGCGTGAGTCGTCGATAGCCGTTACTGGAACTACAAATAAAAGTAAGCCTTATTCCTCGTGCTCGGCATCCTGTTCCCCTTTTTTCGCGCTACGCGCTGTTTCAACGTTACAGGCATGATGTAAACTGCTCAACAAATTATACTGCTAAAAGGACACACTGTAGGTGTATTGACATTAGCAACAACTATAGCAATTGTATTGGAAAATAAACCGGGGAAAATGTTAAGAGGTGTTAGTTTTGGTTTTGATTACCTTAAACCTTTTTCCAGATATGAGCTTCCAAAATAATGTCCCACAATGGCAGGATCTGTGGACATGGTGTCCAGATTCTGATTCCAGACTGGTGGCACTTGATAAAGAATGGAACAATAGAAATGATCATACTAAGACATATACCAGAAATAGAAGGAGAGCTAAGGTGAATGGTCTAGGAGCAGTCAAAACACCAAATAAAAATACAATCAAGATAAAACCAGAACAAAGTATTGGGCAATTGGAATGTAACCAGTACAGAACCAGGGCACACGCAACCTAGAATATGGACTAGAACAGACACCATAGTTGCAACTACTGGCATAAGGATAGTAATTTTCAGCAGATTTAGTTTGTCGAGTTAAAATACTAGAAACAATATGAGAATTTGGTTCCTTTAACTAAACAAGAGTGAAGTCTGAACCCATCTTAACTACCGGTCATAAAAACCAGAAGCTTTCTAAGCTTTACTGCAAGCAACACTTTTATGGTATACTGTAACAGACCATGTTATCTGTCAAAATGTCTTCATTTATTTTTGCTATGCTTATATACGCCCATCTTTCTGTTCATGTGTTCTGAAAGTAGGGAGTGAGTCGGAAAAGCAGAGTTAACAAATATTCATTCATTCATTTATTTTTTGTGCTTCAAACCCTTGGAAGAACCTGGAGCTTAATAGAGTAGGTTGTGGAACACTTTATCCTGAAAAAGAAAGGAGGGGAACTCAGTGTTTGTTAGTTATCAGACATCTGTCCTCAGGTCAACGATAAGAGCAAGTGCACTGCCTACTGTGAGGTTCAAAGCAGCCGTACCAATTTGCTCAGTTTGCCAATTTGCTTGCAACATCTGTGCAGCACAAATCTACATCATGTAATTGCAACCGTTGTTGGCAGGAATGCAATTGCATCTATTCACAAAAGGAAATTACTAACAGTTCTCTATAGAAGGTATGCATTGACATCACTTTTCCATCAGAATGTCTCAATCAGACTGAGTGGCAAAAACATTTGGTTTTGCTTTTGGCAGTCTGTAAAAAGACGGATTCAAACTGTTGGTGAATAAATTTGTACAGTCAGTCGTACAACTCTTTCGTATTTTAGGCTAGATGTTTTTGTGTTTCCACAGCATACACACTAAATACTCAGTGGGCACAAACACAGTGACGTTCACCAATGGTGACATCACATATCTACCTTCAATTACTTTTACATTACTGTTTCATGTTCAGTGTATAGTGTTAACATTTGGATACTAGATAAAATGAAATTTGAAATAATTTCAGTGTTATTCTGTTTCATCTGAATATTCTTTGTGTTAATATGACTTGCACCAACTTTGTGGCACTGAACAGGTTTCAGCTTGCAGTGTTGATGAGTCGATAACTGTACAAATTTCAATACAGAACGACACACATGAAACTTCAACAAAAAAATCTTAATCAGAGACAGGAGGGAGAACACATCCAGGCATGTGGAGTACATCTGATAGTGTTAGTTAAGGATGAGGGACCAACATTCCATAGTAGTTTCAATCAAAACACTTGGACAGCTAAACATAACAGGATATGTTTGTGTAGTGCACACCTTCCCCAACAAGATCATGTGAGTTTAAAAGTAATTAATCATGCATTGTGAAGTGTTTTTAGAATGGACCCTATCTTAATTTCTTTAGACAAGTATTTTGGCAAACTTACTTTTAAAACTTTCTTTTACAGAAAAAGACTCCTGTCCACAGAAAACATATCTATCAGTAATATTACATTTTACTGACAAAAAATCATTATGACCTCATTATGTATTTATGTACTCGCTGTTATATATATGTTACTGTTTTTGTTAAAGCGGATGTTTAATTTTAAGCAACAATTATCTAGAATCAAAAGAAAAAATATTTCTGTTGATCGTAAGTGGATCAGACAAGCCCGCCTATGGGAAATGTAATAGTGTTTTTATGAATTATGGTCACAATGCACCATTATTCTGATATACTCCTGGTCTGCTGAAACACTGCATAACAGTGTCGTTAGTGGCAAATTCATCAAGGATGGAGTTCATCATGGGCCATATTTAGACAGAAGCAGTAGGAAATCTATGATGAAACAAATCTGAAATATTTCTGATAGCTCAGTAGTGCTACAAATTTGGATATCAATATGCATTTCAGCTTGTAACCAGCTGTGTAGACATTTCATGACTGTTCCTTTGTAAATGGAACAGGAATTATTGCTTATCTAAGTAAATAAATAAAAGCAATCATACTTTACTGATACAATTTATTTTTAAGAATATCCCCCTTTCCAGTACATCTGCCTGAAATTCTTCGTCTCTATGTGGAGCAAGGATTTTAATATGCAAAGCCACATGCCAGAGTGATGCACTAGTTTCAGATTAGCATAAAGCCCTGAATGGGTAAAGGCCCTTACTGGCACTCGGCCCTGTGCCTGTGATTCAGCCACTTTTTCAAAGGGCTGAAAGCAGGAAAGAACTTGCACAAAACCAGAACTTTCCAAACTGCAGTGTTATGAAAAAAAAATACAATATGAATAGAAGGATATAATTTGAAAAAGTGTATAATAATAATAATAATAATAATAATAATAATAATAATAATAAACTCATTATAAAACATAAGCATTAGATTCAGGAGATGTTGCCACTCTTAATAAAGAGTATAGACTTTACAAAGCAAATCTTAATAGAGATAACATGAACCATTAATTTTCTCGTCATACATTCCATAACATTTGAGAAATTGTTGTGCATCAGAGCTACACATCACAAGTCATTTGTGCTTATAAACAAATCAACATGTAAATTTGCTGGAGAATAATGACCAATAATCATCCCCCACTGGATAATTAATATTCATTACATTGGTTACAATCCAAGTGAAAAGATTCTGTAATGAAACTAACTATTTTTATTTGTTTGAATTACATATCGCTGCTGATTGATACACGGATGTACAGGATAGTGATTACATTTCTCAATAGCAAAGCTGCTACAAAACCTACCAAAAAAATCTAACAAAAAAAAAGTGCGCGTCAGGTCTGTTTCTTTTGTAACATCAGCATAACAAGTTGGAACGTTATTTATGTTATTATATACACTTATTAAAGGTTCATGAATGTAATTATTATTCTATTTAGAATAAGGAAATCCCTTAAGTAAAATGTCCCAACATCGGCAAATCTGCATAGACACAGGGAACGGATGACCTTATATGGTCAATATCTACGCGTTTTGTTTGTATGACAGTAGTTCTACCCATTCACAGATTGTGCTGAACCAGGGGGGTTGGCGCTTGGAATGTAATTATCAGCGGTGACTCGCTGACCGCGCTTAGGCTTGTTGACTCAAGAGCTTGTACGGAACTTGAGCGAATTCTTAAAGATAGTATAAATCACACGAGGGGAGTTTTTTTTACCTGGTCGCAGGAATTTTAAGGTATTCTTAGTGGAATTGAATTAGTAGGATCTAATCGGACATTTCTGGGACTAAAATGGAGCAATTGCAAAAGTGGAAGAATTTGTGGTTTGCGTGCGTGTGTCTGTTTTTTGTGAAGGGCTGTGCTTCAGGTGAGTCTCAGCAGTGTCGAGAGCTATTCATTCTTTTTGTGTTTTATTGTTTTTGTGTTTTATTTGATATCTAATATGACTTACTTACACAATTACGTATACTATTTTACTGTTAATAAATGTTTTAATCTACCTTTTTGTAGACATTTTTCCGCGAGCCCAAAATGTCAGTTGGATTTCTTTTAATTTCAAGACATTATTAACATGGAGTCCTAAACCAACCAACTACTCATACACCGTAGAATTCTCACAGTAAGTGGTTTGTCCACCGTTAATATTAAACAGGCGTATTAAAATGTTTTACGCAGGATGTTTATTACAAATTTTGTTAAGGTTTTATGACTGCAGGTAAATTACAACTTCAATTTAATTATTTGTTTTGAACTTTTTACATTTACGATATTTAAGGAGTTAAAAAAAGGAGTCCTTAAAAAGCCGTTTATTCTTTGAACGTGTTTATTTAATAGTTGAGGTTTTTACTTGAATCAACTTCAGATATGCTAATTGTGTAACTACTACTTTGTTACATGAAAAATGTTACAATGTTACAAAAAATCTTACAAAAATGTTCTGCATTCTAATCATGGAGTAAAGCCTAAGATACTTAATATTTACGGTCAGTTGTAACAGTGTTCTGTTTGACAGGTATTGCAAAAATCCACACCCTTTGCTTGCTTGAGCATGCATCAGCTGCCTGAAGGCTTTTGTATAATGGAATAGCAGTATAATGTTATAAATACCATCATATCTTGTTTCCAGACGTGGCCAGAACAGAGAAAGGACACCTCTCTGTATTCAGACAAGTGACACTGAATGTGATCTAACGACTGCCCTCACAAACCTGAAAGGCAAATACATGGCAGAGGTTCAGTCAGAACCTCTGCGCGGTGTCACCACTGATCTAACAGAGTTCCCCCATTCAGCATCGCCCTGGCTCTGCCCCTATAATGACAGTGGGTGTCTAACAAAATTGTTTAATCCAAAAATTTTTACCCTAATGTATTGGTGAAGCAGCAACCCAGGGTTAAATTGTTACCTTTTATCGCTGATTTCAGCAATCATTGGCAGACCTGACTTTACGATTGCAGTGAGCAAGGATCAGAGAACAATAACAATCAATGTAAAGGACATAGAAACAGCACTCCTCAATGGGCACAAAGAGAGACAGAACATTCGGGATATATTTAAAGATGACCTGCAATATAAGGTCTTCTACTGGAAAGCCAAGAGCTCTGGGAAGGTACGTTATGACTGTAAAATGTGTTAATGAACAATGTCATCCTTTTAGTCATTAAAATACAATGTGCAAAGCAGGATCTTATGTCATGTGCCCTAGTAGACATAATTTCCTCTGATGCTATAGTTACCAGCATAGAGTTTTAGTATCTGAACTTTATAACAGTTTCTTGATTTCTGTTCAAATCAGTACTATGGTGTGCAACAGAGATTACACCACTTTTCTCTCTGTAAAAGTCTAGTATACCTATACATTCCAAATATGTATTATCTGGTATGAATGATCTGTTCACATAAATCAATGGATTAAATTGATTTGGATTACAAAACACACAAATGGATTACAAAACAAACAAAATTCCTTGGATATAATCTCAAGGAACCAGAAAAATGTTTATGACCTCTTCCTGCTGAAATCCAGACATCAAAGAGTTTCTCCCGCTGCATCAGCTGGAAAATAAACCAATGAGCGTACGAATGTGTGCTGTGTATGTTCTCCTCCTAAGAAAGGGAAGATCAGCACGAGCAGCACTATAGAGTTGACTAAGCTGGACAAGGGTGTGAGCTACTGCTTCAAAGTGCAGGCCTACCTTCCCTTCCGCAGCCCGGACAAACAGCACGGCGAGCTCAGTCATGTGCAGTGCTCGCAGGAGGAGCACAAGTCAATTTTTGATGGTAAGCTCTGAAAAGAGGCAAAGCACACCTATGATATTTGGCGTCTGTCAAATATGTTTTGGCCCTGATGTTACAGACATCAGAGTGGCTTATTTTGTAATCATAATAAATGCAATGTGAAGTAATAAAATAGTATTATGTAAAAGATGAATGATTTCCTGAGCTTTTGGTTTAACACATCACTTAATATATATGTGGTAAGTGATGTGACACAAGTGCTGGAATCTAATGATTCTACAGTATATACTGAGGAGTGGAGATTTTTCAGGAAGATGATGTCACACGATGTGAGTCAAATTCAGTACTGATGGCTCCTGGCTGACTAGGTGTAGAGGTTGAGAGGAATCACGGCAGTGTGTCAGAGCACTGACGTGTTGTGTAAAGGGCATAGCTCACTACTCACTTAATTTTCTTGTGTTGTAGAGTACAGTCTAGCAGTGATAGCTTCTACCATCCTGATCATCGCTGTGATAATAGCAGTGATGATTGGTGCCACAGTCGTGTGCTGCAAACGTCGACAGAAGGCCAAGAAGAGAGGACCACAGCGAGTGCCTTTGAGGGGTGTATGAGGACAGGGCTTGAGCTCCTTTTTAACATAGAAGTGCATCTTACAACGGAATTGGATTCACCCTTTTCGATCAACAGCACTGCAGTGTAAAACACTGGAATTTTTCATTTTGTTTCTATGAAACTAAAGAGGATTGTTACTTGTTTATTGTCTAATGTTGCAGATGGTTCCTTCTGTGATCACTGGATCAATGGTACTTTCAATCACTGAACTATCTACCGTTTAAAAATTTTTAAAATACAAAGTACAAGTAATTTTTGGTTGTATTTGCTGAGAGTTGTATTTTAAAATTTCGGGGTCCTCTGTGTTTGCCAGATATAATACCATTGTGTCAAATGTTTTATAAGAGGGCACAAACGTTTCTAGTTTTTTCAAAAGCAATATATGTATATTAGTTTTTCTAATCATATTTATGGTACGGTAGACAAAGGTGTAACTATATGTTAAGCTTACTTTAACTGAAGTCCATAGAGTGAAGATAACTGGGAAAAACTGTAAAAATGTGCACACGTTTACTTTGAAGACATATGAAATGTGTGGCAAATGGTACTACTACTTTCAGAAACTTCAAATAAATCTGGACATTCACCAGCTTTAGCAAGACTGAGTCTCTGTACTACCTGAAATCCTACAGAACGCCACTGCCATTTAAACATACGTTGTAAACTGAACTAAACATACATCAATATCTCCCCCGTGTGTTTGTAGTAAAAACATCCCTGACCATGTATAATTAACTACCTGGGCCAGTTTCCCAGAACCAGATAAAGCCTAAAAAGAACTTTCAGTGGTGATAAACCATTGAGTTATGGTTAGTTAAATTTAATCCAAGACTATGTCTAATACAATAATGATAAACTGGCCTAAATATTCAACACACTGTTTCTAAATAATGAACAATAAAAGCACTCAGGACCAAAAGGTCTAAAATCCATTGATGGAAAAAATGTTGATATGCAGCAAAGTACAGTTTATTCTTTATATTCTGATCTGATCAACATGCTAAGTAATCTGACACTGTTCTGGAAATGCAACTCCGAAAGCAGAAGGTATTTCATCATGATGTGACACAAACATATACTTACAAGTTGAGATATAGATACAACTCTACCCACAATTTTAGAAAAATGCACTAAATTCACAAAAAGGCAATAAGTGAAAGGATTAAGTGGAATGATGACAGAAAAATTATGGTGTCAGATGCTCCGTTTAGGCAGAGCAGTCTGAAACACACACTTTCCATCAACCTGAACGTAACTAACAGACATTTGGCTATCTGTGACCTCAAAGTAGACAACACCTCCTAAAGTTTTATTAACAGCACTAGAAAACAACTGCCAAGACAACGGGAAACTCTTCCTGTGGTCAGTAGAGCTGTCCAGGAAATTCCCGCTTCCACTGACAATAAATGCACTTCCGTCTTCTTCCCTGATAAACTGCAAAACAAAAGTGATACTTGAGATAAAACACAACTTCCTTGAAGAAAGAATTTGGTATGAACTGAGTAAATATGTGGAAAGAGAATTAGATTTAAATAATGCCTGAAGCATTTGATAACCTTCTCACCTGTAAGCTGTGGTCATGGCCACTCAGATATACAGTGACATTGTACTTCTTCAACAGTGGTCTCAGTCTCTCCACCAAACAGTGAGTAGGTCCATGGTGACCAATGGACCAAACAGGATAGTGGCCAGCCACTATTACAAATTCAGACCTATAGAGGAATCACAGATTGTGCTGCAAGTCTTTTCATGAGTCTGCTTTGTGTAGACATTAAGACATCTTTATCTTTTTGAGGGAAGGCACATTGCTCTTGATGGGTATACCTAAATGCTGGGAATGCTGAAAAGTATTAAACTCTAAAATCCAGGGACCATGTGCAGCGTGGGCATAGCGTGTGTTTTTACAGTCATGCATTGGTTTCAGGAATGCATGGGTGGAACTGAGTATGAGGAGGAGTGTGGTAGGTCAGGACTTCTAAAAATAAGATTCCTAATCCACACATTCTTGTTTAAGGATTTATCCTTCTTCAGCAAAAATACAAGCAAACAAACAAAAAAAAGCCCACAACTTGGACTCGATTGGGTCCAGTTATCATATCCAATACTACATTGCTGTCTACCCCTAGATCTGAGTTAATTCACTCATGTAGATTTAGGTTGTATGTAAATCTCTGGCTTCATCCTAATCTGACAAATCTTACTTTGTGTTCTCTAGTGTCCTCTTGATCCATTCGAATTGGCGGTCAGCAGCGCTGGGGTCTTCTGAGCCTTGTGGATGGAGTCCGTCATAAGTGTTTCCACACAGGACCACTGTGTCGATCATTACGATCGTCACAGAGGAGTTGGTGTGAGGAACCTTAAACTGCAGCTGATAGTAGAGCTCAGGAAAATGCCTTTGGATCAAAGATACCTTACATCAACATCAATGTCATTGAATAGGTATTGTAGCACTGTTTGATACCTCTGCATTGCACCACCCAACCTGGTACCTTTTATTTATTTATTAATTCCAAGTAGCAGGTGCAAAACGCATAAAGGAGCGCTTACCAAATTCATTATGAATTTTAGAAACATTAAGCAGATAACAATCGTTAGAACGTAAAGAATAAGTACTCTGGGTTCTTGAGATATAATCACATAAATATTGAGGGAGTTGGCCTAGGATGGCTTTATATATGAAAATATACCAATGTGAAAGGCGACATGCAGCCATGGAGGGCCACTCAACTCTGCCTTACAAAGTGCAGTGATGAGTGAAGGCTTTGCAACCTGTAGCGAACCTCAAGGCACCGCGGTACACGGTGGTCTCAAATAAGAGTCCAGAGATTGCAGACATTTTACAGGGGCATGCATATACATACATACATACATATACACACATATACATGCATATACATAAGGTCGCCATAATCCAATACAGGTAGAAATGTGGCAGCAACCAGCTTTTTCCTGGCAGCAAATTTAAAGCATGTCCTGTGATACAAAGAAACCCCAGCTTTAATTTAGATTGAGAGATCTAATATGATATGAGAGACACCCAGATACTTGTAACTTTGGTTTTGAAAATGTTCAAAACAAGTTTCAAGTCTATAAGCTGATGTTACACAAGGTTAAAAGCAGTCTGTAAGTAACCAATAGCCTCGGCAAGAGTGGAACCACAACAGTAAATAACCATATTGTCAGCACAGAAATGAAATTTAGCATCAGGGCCGATTCTACCAAATACGTCCAAATAAATACTAAATAAAATTGGACCTAAAACAGAACCATGGGGTACGCCAGAATAGACATTTAACATTGTAGAGGAGGTTCAAAATGTGTACATTGCAATCTGTCTAAGAAATAATTAGCAAACCATCCAACCGCATGATTAGACAGACCAATATTTAACAGACGGAGTTGTGATTGACAGTATCAAAGGCCTTAGAAAGGTTAACAAAGAGGGCTGTGCAGAATTTCTTGTGTTCTGATGAATCTATTAAATCATTTTTGACTTTTAGGGAGGATGTGATGGAACTATGTTTCCTGAAACCAGACTGATATGGGAAGAGAATATTGTTTGTTTGGAGAAAGTCTTTTAACTTATCTTTTATCAACCTTTCAAAGACCTTTGACAAAATGCACAACTTAGACATAGGTTGGTAATTGTTCAAACAGGTATGGTCCCCCCCTTTCAAGAGAGGAAGAACATGATCAACCTTCCAAATTGCAGGGATGCAGTTTGTAGTAATAGTAAGATTAAAATGCATTGAACTGGTTTAGCAATGAAGTCAGCAGATAACTTTAGAAACTGAGGTTCCAAACCATCTGGACCTGCAGATTTAGTAATATCCAAAGAAAGGAGAGCTCCAAGGACTTCTTCCACTGTGAACAATGTAAAATGAAAAGGCCGACCAGCAGGTATAAGACCATCAGCTGGAACAGAAGGCACTGGATTTGAAGCTGGTGAGTCAGTTTGGGGAGAACAACTAGGGAACAGGGAGCTGTAGGCAATAAAATAATTATTAAAACAATCAAGCATGGAAGCCCTGTTAGATTATAGTGGTGTTACTGTAAACAATGCTGGATGGAAGACCACTACGATTCTCATCAGCTGAAAACAGATTTAATCATCTTCCAGAATTTCTTGGGATCATTTAAATTTTCCATTGTTGCTGAGAGGTAGAAATTACATTTGACTTTTTTTAATCAGAAAAGAAAAATGATTTCTGAGTTGCCTGAAAGTGAGCCAATCAGCATCAGATCCAGTCTTTCTGGCTGTGGCCCACATAAGATTTCTATTTCGCAAAAGGTCAGATAACTCGGGTGTAAACCATGGGTTATCTCTTCCTTTGACTTTGTATATCAACAAAGGAAGAGAAATCCTTATAGAAGAACTCACAAGAAGTCTGTACATCATTACATAATTCAATATGTTCCCAGTCAAAGTCACACAAATCATGAAAGAATCCCTGCTCAACACATGCCTTCATGTTGCATAAAACGATCTTTTAGTACTATAATGTGTGGTACGAACTCACCACCTCTCTGATCTGCCCGAGTAGGCAAGCTGAGCAGACACATTTCCCAAGTGATCATGATTTCCTGCCACCAAATACCACGGAACAGCAATTAGGGGTGGATAGGAGAATACTCGCTCATATGTAGCCTGAAATCAGAGGAGATCGCGAAATTAACTTGAACTCAATGAGCACTTCAATCATATTATTGTCCTCAGTGTTGAAACAATTTGTATAGTGACATGGGTTGATCTGCAGTTGATATTAAGAGACATGCAGCACCATGTCCACTAGAGGGCATGCTTATCCTGCACGATCTGCTAAGAACACCTCACAAAGTTTGATGTTTAAGTTTACTAAATGTCAGAGATATCGATATTAATGACAATTTGAGAATTCTCCAGTCAGTGATGTCAGTAAATTATCTTCTTTGTGGATCTATTCCATTTTTATAGCTTTATATCGCATGAAACTTCTTAAAGTAAAAAGCTGTATTTTTATAGATTTACTATATTTCATAATCAAGTCACAAAAATCTACAAATTTCAATATTTTCATTAATTATACCATATTTTCGGTCATAATAAATGAAGAGAGCAGACCTTAAAACGAAAATCATTTACGTCCTTGACTCCATTGTAGTAGAAGTTATCTCCTAGGCTGAGGACAAAGTCCATACCCCATTTCTCAGCAGTGTTCCCCAGTTCACCAGCTATGTCCTGCTCCTGGGGAGTGTAGTAGGGAGCAAAAGGAAGCCCTCCCCAGTCTCCAATGGCAACAAAGTGTAGAGAGCCTTGAGAGACATAACACATGAAAGACATGGAGAAGACCTGCCACATCCCTAAAACAATTTACCATACATCAGACTGCCCTATTCTAACCATAAACATAATTTACAACAAAAAAAGTATGTACTATGTTTCTGAGCTTGACATTGGCAGAATATCAGGAGGACGAAGAACAGAGGAGCCAGCCAGGTCATGATAAGTCTCCAGATGAATGATCGCTGTCCTATCACCGTAACAGTGAAAACAAAAGTGTTATATGAGTAGCGCTTTCATTTCTCTTTAGAAAAGGAAGTAATTTGTGGGTTAAGCTTCCTTTATTGGTCTCAGAGAGAGGAAAAAAAAACAAAAGAACAAAACCAAATCATCCTATCATGTGATCCACATGACGGGTGACAAAACATGCATCATTTCACACAGTAAACTAAACCACTGAGTTGTAAAATATAACAGAAAACACCCAATGGGACACCCAAGAATTTTGAAGTGAGCACTGTTGTCATAATATCAATAAAAACAGAATGCAAGTATCATTAACTGTAACATGTCTGTAAAAAGGTTTGCTTCAGTAGCTGATATGTTAATGATTTACATAACTGGAACAGCAAGTCATGATCACACCAGAAGAGAACTACCAATGAGCAGGAATGAAGGTCAAGGCATAAGCCTTTAACCTAGTAAAGCACAGGACTGGGTGGAGCCTGAACTAAATCTGTACACTATACTGTACAAAATTGCACTACCTCAAACATTACTGCATTAATCAGGGAGAGAAACAGTTTTAGTTCACTACCCCAAACACTACATTAACCTGCGAGAGGGAACGGTTTTAGACCAAACAAAGAGGAATTTGCATTCTGTGTTCATGGTGATCAGTAAATCAATGGACATGGAATAAAACTAAACAGGGTGAAAGGGAAAACAAAGATGGATAAACCCTCACCCATATCCAACATGAACACCTTATCTCATCTGCCAAGAGATTTCTTTATCAGGGACTTAAGAGTGGGTAATGCTACCCTTCCCAGTAATCTCAGAACAACCCAAAGAACAAAAGCACACATCTCTAACTTCTTCAACTGATGCATATTTTTTTTATTGAAAAGGCATGTGTGAGTTCATTGCAGGTCTATGGTCTTTTACTCTTTGGTGCTATTGGCAGGTGTGTACAAAAACCCACAAGTGTTTTTTTTTTTTTTTTTTTTACCCATTAAACAATAGCACAGAGAAACACTGCATTTTACTTGAAACAAACAAAACAAATGTGCATATGGGCAATTGTTAGATAATTAGACAAGGTTTTACAAGGTATTCTGGTTTGCAAATCAGAGCGATCCACCCTATAAACCCATTTACTATTAAAGGTAACATCCTGCTAGAATACCTCCAGCAAACCACCTCACAGGGCCATACAATCGACCCACCACAGATCATTACAGTAAGTACTAAGGCCACTTAGTAGCTTGACATTATTACAACGAATAGTGTACCTGGAGTCACAACAGGCATTGTTAGTACTCTAGGACTACATATCCCCAAGGTTCAGGACCACATTTTAAGAGTCCAGTTGCCAGACATAGGACACCCAATGGACTAACTCCTCTTACATGATTTCATCTAAAACATGATTCATTCACATACATGACGTGAACACATTTCACTGGCAGTAGCCCATTCACTATTCTTTTTAGTTGTGGTCCGGTAAATCGGACTGCACCTTAAATTACAAATTAGATAGTAATATAATCATGGAAGACAGAAATGTAGTGCTAACAGATTATTAACGGAGCTTCATCAAAAGCAAAAATGTTACAAGTGATTAAAAACAAAATCCTAGATTTTGTTGGCTGGTGTGATTTTTTAAGTGCAGTATTACAATATGCCTTCCAGCCACAGCTGTGTGAACCCATCTGGTAGAACCTCTGCACTTCTAGGAGCCAAACTCTACTGTTTCATCAGTGATCTGCTTGAACTCGTAATTCCCTCTTCCATCCATGTGCAGGTAGAACTGTAGTAAACACAAATGAAACAGGCTAGACATATTCATGAACAAATAAGAAGCATCCAGCACAGTCATGTTCACAGAATGCAACAGGAAGCCCCCCTTCACAGTAGTCTCACCTCGTGGTGCTTCCAAAGAGACTTCCTGTGGGAGACTGTGAACAGAGTAATGCCCACCTGTCCAGAACAGAAAGGATGAGTCATCAGCTCAAGAGAAAGATCAGGCCCTTAGAGAAAAGCGTTCTGAGTCAAGTTCACAAGCAACATCCGTTACCTTCCTGCAGTGGCTGTATATGTAGTCCTCTACATCCACACTCACAGCACTGGTGCACTCGTCTAGGATGGCAAACTGAGGCTTGTGGTAGAACAACCGAGCCATCTGCAGGAAGCAAATCCAATGTGTTCAGCATCATATTGTGGGTTGTTTAAGGATATTTTGGGAGAGGTATGCTGCTTATGTTTTGGAGTTGTGTTAGCCTTACAGCCATCCTCTGCTTCTCTCCACCACTGAGAACATCCATCCAGTCCTGAACAGTGTTCCAAGAGCCCTCTCGATCCAGGATGTGCCCCAACTGCACATTGTCCAGGTATTCTTTCAGCACCTGTCGCAAACACACACACACACACCATATTACGGAGACAAAGTGGAGGAAAGGGTCCCAAGATGAGAATGCCTGAGCCCAGCCATTTGTCTTGGCTGGTGCGATTTTGTCCAGTACATGATCAGAAATTCCTTTCTTCTTCTGGCCCTCACAGGTGTCGGGGTAGATGACCTGATCCCTCAGTGTGCCAAGGGTCATGTATGGCCTCTGAATATGAACACAATATTATTAATGTACAGAAATTCATCTATTGGTACATTCTGCAAAGAACTTGTGCTGCTGTTTTTTTAAGATATCTTGCCTGAGGGACATAGAAGAGCTTTCCTCTCTC
The DNA here is from genome assembly GCA_028565775.1 of Sternarchorhynchus goeldii. Lineage (NCBI taxonomy): Eukaryota > Metazoa > Chordata > Actinopteri > Gymnotiformes > Apteronotidae > Sternarchorhynchus > Sternarchorhynchus goeldii. The sequence continues at coordinate 8,067,263 of JAOXYF010000008.1, forward strand.
TGGTTTGGTCAAATTCCCACCAAACAGGGGCCACAGCTAAAAAAGAAGAACCACACACACACACACACACACACACACACACACCTTTATTTATGTACATAAATACATGCTCACATAACACAGCTTTACAGAGTTTTTTCAGTCAGAGATAATTAAATATACATGAGATTTTTTAAAACATCTATGTTATCAGAATTCTGAGAAATTCAGGAACTGGCCTCACCTCTCCAAGAACTCTAAAGAGTGAGCTCTTCCCACAGCCATTGGGCCCACACACCAAAACATTGGTGCCAGATTTCACCTTTAGAAATATACACATATGCAAGCTTAATAAGAGTCTCTGTGATTCTTACCTGTGTCCACATCTACAGCATGATCTGAAAGTTTCGAATATTTAGGATATTTGTTGAATACACTATGAGGCCACATAGGCTTTATTTATGTGGCATGTTTAAAGACAATAGGTACAAGACCAAATTACTTTACAATACAATCAAGGAATTTCCAAAACAATACAAAATAACAGAACAAACCATAGATGACAAACCAGAAAAGATCAACAGATGTCACAGTTGTGTATGTGGTACACTCAAATGCCTGGGACATGAAGTAGGTTTTAGCCTTTAAAAATGTCTATAGGAGACAATCTCAAACAGAAAGGTTTTCCATAATTCAAGGGGTGTCCGAGAGAAAAACTCAGTTACCGTTTAATTTCAGCAACGCACCTTATGTAAACATTAGTTTCAAAAAGTTTGATTTCTCACTAAACACTGTCTACACAAAACAAAAGCAAATAAGACAAAAACAACACAAAACACAGTTACACAGTTAAACGCATCGGAGTGCATAACTTAGCGAACTAGCAATGTTGGCAGCATGACATTCCGGGAAAATTGTGGTTCAACACATTTAAACTGTAGTTTCCAGTTGAGAGTGACGATGTTTACGGTCAAGGACATGGTGTCACATTCACTGATGACCACATATCTGTTGTCGGTGAAAAGCTGTCTGCAGTCGACAGGAGAACGTGTTGTACATCTCGTCAAACTTTGCTCTAGGTTTGGAATCGCTGTTTTAGTAAAGTATTTCCTTCAGGGTAGCTTGTACTGGCAATCAAGTGTTTGGATCATGGCTTTAAATGAAGGTTCTTTGACGATGTGGAACAACAACTTTAACAAGATATTTTGTAACTGCTAATGTACACGCCTTCCATCGCACACTGTCCCTTATGGATTTTGTGGATTAGGACGAAAGCACCTTTTACCGTTGCTTTTCCAGCAACTGGCTGAAATTAGCTTTCTCTGCAGGGTTGCCAGACTCTCCCTTAGAGGAGGTCTAAACATGAGTTCACAGGGCATAGGACTAGACAGGACCACATTACTTAGTGAGTACCTTTCCTTGGTGAAAAGTCAGCATTTAAAGCGGTACATAAATACAGCTAGACTTCCACCATGACCCGTGGTCCAGGGGACACTTGGACAACGGACTTAAATCTCCAGCAGGAAGCCAAATATCCACTACAAAAAGAAAATCCATTCCACAGGAAACAAAGAAAAAAAAAAAAAAAATCAAGGAATTTCCAAAACAAACAAAAAGTCTTAAACACTACAGATCTAGGATCAAAAATAACGATTTTATATTAGGTACAATACAAAATTGATAGTACCATTATCTAAACAATTAGGAAGATCTGATGGTATAATTGAAGTGGATGAATACATTTGTATTTCAAACATCATTTTGCTGGGTGTGTCAAGAGGGTGACCAAATGGTTAGACTGTGTGTTAACCGCAGTGTTCGCAGATATGAAGATTTACCGCAAGAGACACAGAGAACATACCGGGAACAACAAGCTACGCTGAGATCGACAGACTATTTGTAAATCGCATAATTTTAATCTTAATTCGGTTGTGGTCTATTTCAGTTTTTAAAAGGCAAAAGGGTAGAAAACAACCTCCTTTTGTAAAATTAACACAAGCGAAGGGCTATGAATTGAAAACGTGGACTGAACACATTACACATGATTTAAATGAATACTATTGGATAGGTAATAAATTAATGACGTGCATCTGTGTGGCCTAGTCTCAAAGCTCAGTGCACTGCACAGTCTGAACAGCTTTCTACAGGGCCTTTTAAGATAGAGGGGCAAAGTCAGTAAACAAATAATCTGTGTGCTAACATTTAAACTATGAGATGAGAAGAAGAACAGTGTGTAAAAAACAGGATAACAAAAAGGGGTATGATGATGCATAGCAAGTCTTATAAGTAACTTACCGAAGCCTACTGTAAGATAACCTTTTTAAACATCACTCGGTATAATTTATTCTCTTTGTATTTTTATAAAACATTCTACATTAACAAGCTTGATTAAGAAGGATTAAGATTGATTTTTGTTTTTAATTGTGGTTTTGAGAACAGGTATATGGTAACTCATTCAGAATCACTACTGAATAACTGACTAAAATAGTAATCTTACCTCAAAAGAAAGATCTTTAATCAAAATATCTCCATTGGGTGTTACCAGAGGCGTGTGTTCAAATCTGGAGAAAAACAGATTACAGTTGATAAAATAATGTATTAATCCATCTGTTGGAAATCAGAGAACAATTCTGGAGACAGAAGTGAGCCTTCTTACTTGATGACATTGTCCATATGGATGATTTGTCCACTTCCAGGCTTCAGAGTTAGTTTCTCTAAGACATTCGTTTCTGCAAACATGAAACTAGGTATGAATAATAAGGCCTTGAGAGAACCTAAAATGGTTCTCTTCACCAGATAAGAGCTGACCTTTCTCCGACTGAGACACCATGGTACGCTCATATTTCCCAGAATTCAGCTCTTTTAAGACCTTCATAAGTTCAGTGATTCGGGTGGTAAACCTGTGGATAAAGGAAAATTAATAAATTGTTATTTAAATCTGAGCAAAATAAATCCATCATGTATAACTGATCACTGACGCTTCAACAGACATGAAGTGACCTAGAAAGTAATGCTTTTGAAGGAATGTCAAGCTGGATCTTACTTTTGTGTAGTACAACTGGCCACAGATTTGCATTTTTTGTTTTAATTAAGCTAAGAAACAAGCCTGTAGATCTAGGCAGCTCAGAATATCATCGACAGTTCAGAATCGAGATTCGTCCTTAGACTACAATCATAATAAATTAAATCTCAAGTCAAGACTGTTTTATTTATCTTTATTGGCCTAATACAAAATAACCCCTTTACCCTGAGAGCCTCGTCATTTCTCGACCAGCGAGGACGATCCTGCCCAGGGCCTGGGACATGCGCAGCAGCATGCGGCCACTCTGGTAGTAATCCTGCAGAGAAAGTGAACACAGGGAATAACTCAGCCTGCTCTGGTAGTGTAACCGGGCAGAGAAAGGGAACACAGGGAAACACCCGGACCGCCCTGCTGCTTGTGTGCTGGTAAACTGATACCCTTCCTTTGTGCACAGAATTCTCAGTGTCCTATTTTTATTTCAGTAATGTGTGTAAAAGTCTGTGGAAACGAGGCCAGTCACCTCCAGTAGTTCAGCATGCGTGCTGTGAAGGTGACGGGGGTGCGTCAGGTTCAGAAAAGGACGACTCACAACCAGATAGCCAACTACAGTGGCCAAGTCTGCACGAGACAGAAAGAAAGATTACCACTGAAAATGAGCCTGTGTTTGGTGTACTGTTAATGTCAAGGTATATGTATGGGTTTCACATATGTGATCACAGGACTTTGCTTACACTTAGCAATGATGCTGTCTACCATGCCCATGGAAAAGCGGAAAAAGATGAAATTGTGCAAGTGATCCACCTGAGGGCAAAGTACATAAAAGCAGATAAAAATCATTAGCCATTCATAACAAGTACTTGAGTCCAACTTTAACTCATTACATTTCTGAAAGAATCAATACATCATGAAAGTACACAGACAGCTCTCACCAGCTTCTTGAAGGTAGAATGGATGGTTTGTTTCTCCCTCACATTTCCATTGTAGAAGGCAATCTCCTCACTAAAGGACAGGACCAGTTAGGAAGGTACAAAGACACAAGCACTTATCCTGCATGGTCAATTTTAAATTATTCATGGCTGGATTAAATAATAATAATAATAATAATAATAATAATAATAATAAACCTGTTGGTGATGAGGCGAGAGTTGACGTATCGGTATTCCCCTTCATATTTCTGTTCAATCACAGTCATCTTTCCGATGGGTCTCCTCAACCTCGTCAAGAGGAGGCCTGAGATCAGCAGGTATGCCATCATAGTAGCAGGGCCCTGATCGCGTAGATGAAAACCCATGATCACTGCCACATGTTTATTCATAAATTTACTGTTCAGAAACTGTTTGGAAAACAAATTCATTCTTACCTGTGCCCCAATTGCAGATGTCAGCTTGAAGATGTACAGGCCAATGTCAAGTAGAGGCTGTAATGGTATAAAAGAATACAAAAAGAGAAAATAAAACACTGCGACAGTTTCATTGTTAAAATTAAACACTGTAGCATTGTTTAATTGGAGCACTACTTTGACAGCATTTTCAAGTGCCCCCCCCCGCCCCTGAATTGAATTAAGCGGTTCAGATAATGACTGAGAGAGTGAGCACAGAAGGAGAGAAGTGCTGCACCTTGCTGAGATTAGAGTAGAGGTCTACCACGCTGTTGCAGAACTTTTCCACATCCTGAGTGAGGAGCTGATCAGCATTGGCAATTCGGTTATCCAGGTTGCCCATTTTGTAGTAGGTGTATCCTCTAAACATGATAAAAGCAAAATAATAATTTTAAAAAAATCTTGAGAAGCGGAAGAGTCGCAAAACAGGGTATGCTGTATCTGTTTGAGAAACTCCACATGCACCGTCCTTACTTCAGGTATTCTTCATAAACTCCACATGAACTGTCCTTACTTCAAGTATTCTTCAGAAACTCCCCTGAACTACACTTACTTCAGGTATTCTTCATAAAGATGTTTGGTGAGTCTTTCACGGAAGCAGAGCTTGAGCTCATTCAGGCCAAGTTTCAAAAGATTGTTCACCAGGGCAATCTACAGTGGACAAAGACCTATTTTAAACAATCTACAGTGGGCAAAAAACTTTTTTAAACAAGAAAAGTATGAAATGTTTGAGGCATCTAAATCGCACTACTCATAGGGGTGGAAAAATTCTATTAGTACATACTAAGGAAAACAAACGATGTAGAAAATGCATATGTAATGACTAGTGGTAATTCATTATTCCAGAGGACATAGCAATATTAATGTGGAACGTTAAAGAGAGGTTACAGTAATATGCAAGTAACTACATCATCAGGTCTCCTCTGACACTCTAGATTCGTGTCTACACTATATTGTACACGGTTGAATCCATAATGCCGCATCGTGTCTGAAAAGTATTTTAAAGTCACTTACACCTGGCATGACCCTCATAAAGTTGAACAAATACTTCTTGAAATCTTTTGTTGAGCGACCAATAATTGCACTGTAAACCACAACATGCACAAAAATGAGAGCAAGCAAAGTCAGTAAGACCAGTGGAACAAGGTGAATGTCTGCTACAATGAACTCTGCACAAAAAGAATATCGTGCTCCCAAACCCCTTGTCAGCATGACTGAATAACATAATCAGACATGCAAGGACTTGCTGTCTTGAGGGAGAAATAATGCCAGAATTTGTATCAGAGGAGATCTGTATTTTAGTGTTGGAGCCAAAATGGCTGGGTAGTATATTAGTTTGTACAGTTTCAAGTCTGCTTTGTGGCTTAATGAAGTCAGAGGAATAAGTTTCTTTGTTTCGTTGTCAATAGCACAATTTCACACATGTATTAGTCTGAAAACTTTTCACAGCAAATAAAAACCATGTGGTCACATTACCCCAGGTATGACTGAAATGTATGAATAGAAGTGCCTTTTGAATAGTTTGATATCTCTGCTAATGATACCACTGCGAAAGATTAAAAAATAGTGTTCAGATATTAAAACTTAGTGTCTGAAAAGGAAAAATAATGATACATTTCAGTGACGTAGAGACATTATGCATCATGAACCTACCTTTCAATCATCGTGCCGTTCTGGATCATCCAAACATCACAGTAGGTCCGAGCCACCAGCATCACTGCAATCATGCTCAAGTACCATGTCTATAACATAAATTACAGATGGAAAAGTCCACAGGCACATCAACATAAGAAGGCAGGGAAATCTCCACTCCAGCACTGAAGCTTGTGAAAGATGCAAGTAAAATATTGTTCAAAATGCATTCAAAATGTCTTTTTTAAATGGCGGTAAATATATATTTGAGACATCTCCAGTATTGATAAAAATACTTTTTACAACATGGTAAAGTCTGCAAACAATGTGTGTCTACTTTTGTTACACTTCATTTAGTCGGCACTGTAAAGTTTACGTTAGTACTGTAAAGGTGCATTACACATGTTTCCACCATACACAACACTAGGGTTTGTATACAAGTTATGTAATTAATACTTCATGAACTTTGCTCAAATTATCATATCAGTTAATCAAATTTACTAAATTTATCAAAAAAAAAAAAGGCAGGTCACAGTGGTCATTACCATCAAATCATGATGACAAAATATTCAATCGTTTTGCAGCCCTCACCTCTTTACAGAAGAGTCTTGGGACCATGATCCTGATAATTTTAGTGATTCGGATGAAAAAGACTTTGTCCACTGCAGCCCGTTCCTTTTTCACATCTTTCTGCTCATTTGAAAGTTCAATGCAAGAAGAATGCAAGAGAATAAGAGTTTACTAAATTTTCTCCTGGTAGTTGTACTCGGTTTTCCAACTAATTCAGTCACCTTCATCATGCCAATTAACTACTGAATTTAAACTATAGACAGTTTAACATAGATTATATTGTTTCCCACAGATTTTATAGGGTATGACAAATTGACCTTGTGAACCTAGCCTAATAACAGCAGTTAAACCCAATTCAATACTTTAGCTAGACTCCCAAAGTCAGAATTGTCATTTTCCTGTGCAAATAATGTACAGATAAATCACTTACTTCGTTATTTAAGAGCAATTCTGATGAACTCTTCTTGCTGTTAATAGAGATGAAAAAATATCAGACAACTAGTATGGCACCAAATAGTTTTTTTTAACAGGTGCAGCAGTGGTATGGGTTTTACGCGTATCAGCAAGATTTGCTTTAAAAGCGTTTCAACTTGAACGAAAGCTTGAACTGATAGTTTACCTTTGACAATGACTGACAAAGAGAATGAGTGCAAACTCGTTGAAGAGTCATGACTCAGTAGTAAGTG
>JAOXYF010000008.1:8074629-8103881 GCA_028565775.1 Sternarchorhynchus goeldii
GATAGTTTACCTTTGACAATGACTGACAAAGAGAATGAGTGCAAACTCGTTGAAGAGTCATGACTCAGTAGTAAGTGAAATGCATTTTATTTGGGGGGGGGGGGTCATAACTGTCTCTCGCTGACAAAATTATTTGTTCTTTCAGAGCACACCAGAAATTCTCTGAACTATGACAGCTTGCCTAACTGGGGTCAAATATGAGAGCAAGTTAATGTTAGCACATCTTTGCCAGTTAGCTGTGAAGTTAACGCGAGAGCAGTAGTGCACATGAACATACAATCGTGTGTATGAATGACAAAATGTCAGGCGAAGAGCATTAGGTGTTACGTACCTGTTCAACCTGGCAGATTTTCGTTTTTGCTTAAGTAAATATAAAACGATCAAGATAGCGCCAGCTACTGAGGAATTCTTTGCTGTCAAGTATTTACTGATGACCGCCATGTTTCTCACTGCAACGCATAAGACAAGCGAGTGCAAGTGCATGCCGGGAAACCAGGAAGTTACTCTAACAGTGTCCTGCTAGTGGTCGTGCTACACTTTGTGGCATGTGATATTGGTCACAAAGGGTTGGAGATTGGTTCTTTTACTGTCGACCGATTTTATTGTGGATCCTGAAAAAGTCATTGGTAGCTTTAAGATAAGAGGCGAATTATACGTTATTGATCCTGACAGCATCTACATTTTACATTTTAGGCATTTAGCAGACGCTCTTATCCAGAGCGACTCACATCTATAACATCAAGGGGGGCATTGCTGATCTATTGTTACAATAGGAAAATGTATTTGATAGAGATTCTGCAAGCAGTTCTGTACAAGAGCGTTTGCCAAATGATGCAAATGTAAAATTTTGATGACATAAAGCTATATTTTATGAAGCTGAATAAGTGTAATTAGCAACGCTAAAGGTGGTTTGCCTCGCACCCTCATTTTCAGTTTGATAGCTTGCAATCAACTTAACACACCAAAAACATAAGATGCTTTAACGTAAGATAACAAACTAAGTTAGATATATAGCTGTTATTGCTCGGTCTTGCAGGTAGCCACAGATTTATGCCCAACACTTTCGTAAATGAACTATTTTTGTAGTGATTTCTGTACATCGCATGTCCGTGTCACGTCTTTCCTGGAGAAACTATGGGCTATAAAATATTACTAAATTTTCTGTTCTCGGGCCAACCACTCACTCAGAACGTAGTTCCGCTCATTTAATCGGAAGTGACGCACGTTTCTTCCAGACTTGCTGCGCAGCGTTTAGAGCGCGAGACAACATCAGGCGGTCTGGGGACAAAATATCACTCATTTCCGATACATTTATTGCAGACAGGAATTGCAGTCGACACAGAAACATAAACAGTCGTAAGTAACACTCATACCGTTCCAGAGGTATTCATTTGTGCTGTGTAAACCGACCTGTTGCCAGGATTTCTCAAAGCAAGGATGGAGCATAGATGTGAGTGGGATAACTGGTGGGATAACCGAGGATGCGAGGTGATGAAGCAGCCGTGCAACGCAATGCCATTCGCGGCCTACACTGCCACTGGTTTATGCCATGCGTAAATGGCACACTATTATTTGTATTCGTGTTAAAGTGACATAGCAGAATTGCTTATTGCAGCAACAATGTTTAAAAAAAGTTCTGCCTTACTCGACGTTCACTCGTTATTAAATCGGTGGACATGCAGCCTCAGTTTACAATAGGATTCAAGCTAATTGAAAATCATGATTACGTTTTATAAGATGCTGCTAGCTAGTTAGCGATATGCCATCTTAGCACTATGGGAGGCTTTCTCATATTTTAATCACTGTAGATTTTGTTAGTGTTGAAGTATGTATGCTTACTCATCACAGCTGGCACTTTTGAAGGGAAAGTGCTCCTTTGGGGATGCATTTAGGTTCCTGCACGAAATCGCCACAGTTTTTTGTGGTATCAAGCAATTAGGTAACTTACCATAGAGGTATCTTTGCTCTTAAGTACCGTATGCATTTGTCAGCATACATTTATGTCCTACCTTATCAGCATATTGTCAATGTGTTACTAGATTCTAAAACAAATAGCAGTATTTTGTTACTAGATTCTAAGGAAGTTTTGTTAACATGATAAAAGTTTTTAAAAATGAAATATTCAGCAGATAGGCTAATTTTTATAATCTAGAGTAAACCTAGTGATGAAGGATGAGGAGTGCAAAATTACACTATTGCTCAATAAAAATACTTAAAGTTGTCTTAGTTGGCCAGAGAACATCCTTAAAACCAAGACTGCTCAGTGGAAGAAGCTGAAAGACATTTAAACTGTCTTGACTCTTAAACCAAATTATATAGCTAGTTGTCTCAGAAATGCTGCTTTATGAAATCCCAAATATGATCTGAGATTATTAATTGAGAACATGGTGTGTATAATATGGTTATGGTTATTTAAAAAACCTGTTGCTGTAATTATCTTTCCAGGTCCTGTGATGTTTTTTTTCCCTCATTGAGGCTTTAACATATTTGCAGTTTATTGGTTGATTATTGTTTTTAAAGGAGCAGAGAGATCAAATCATGAACCCTGTCTATAGCCCTGCACCAACAGGGGTTCCTTATGCCAACCCTAAAGGAATAGGCTACCCAGGTAAACAACAAACGGATCTCTTTCAGTGTTGTCTCTACAGTTTTAGAATCAATATTTTGCAGGTTTTTTTCCCTTGTCATTCAACATTGTATTCTTTTATAATTTTATTACCACTTTTTGTAATGAAACAAACGGTCGTGCCCTGTGTTATAAATTGCAGCTGGGTTTCCTGTTGGCTATGCAACAGCTGCCCCTGCTTACTCTCCAAACGTGTACCCTGGAGCTAACCCAGCTTTCCCCACAGGTAAGAGATGCTCTTGACAAATAAAACGCTTCTTAGCACCAACATCTTAAAAGGTGCGTGTGGAGCACACACTTCACTCTGAAGCCCTTGCACTATGGTTTTATCACTTCACGGTTATTTCTCAGTTATGATGCTGGGAACAAAGAAAGAGTTGTACAAACCAAACGGTACTTATTTTATGGCTAATTCCATTCCACGTGTGTATTCCTCTCTTTTCCTTGAAAAAGAGAAAGGAGAGGAATACACAATTCAGTTTCAAAATGAGCTAATGAATTAATCCCTTATTATACTGTAAGGACACTGAAATTAGGTACCATATCTTGAGACTTTACCCATCTCCCATAATTTCAAACTGACAGGTTGTCAGTCCTTCTGTTTCCGTCATCAAGATGTTGTATAATGAACCAAACTATTCAGGTTCCTAAAATGTCCTTTATTCCAAATGTTATAAATGTGTTGACTTCCATTTAATCAATTGATGATAATTTTTTAGATCAGAACTACCATGCATGTATGTATGTATGTATGTATGTATTTTAAAAAATCAGACTACATTTTGTGGCAACCAGGCAAATGTAATGGACACGTATAAGATTGGTTGTTAACAATGAGCTGTAGTCTTGTTGAGTCAGATGCTCAGATTTGGGCTTTCTTCAGAGCCCTCCAGAATCTGGGATTCTTAGCATGTGTTTATGTTTCACTCTTGTATATTTATAATTTTTTTAAGTTAAATTTTTTTTTTAATATTTAACACAGCATCCAGCATTTTTCCCCTGTATTAATATAATACCTTCAAACAGGAATGTCACAAAGGTTATGTATTTAAATCCTTTTTTTATTTTTTTAATTTTAATATCACCTTCTAGGTTATGCCCCAGGGACACCATTCAAAATGTCCTGCTCCCCAACAACAGGTGCTGTCCCCCCCTACTCCTCCTCACCTAACCCATACCCTGCCGCTGTGTATCCTGTGAGGAGCTCTTATCCTCAGCAAAATCCCTATGCTCAAGTGAGTGCTTACATATGTGGGCAAGGCAGAGGTGTCCATCTTTGGTCCTGTTGATCTACCATCCTGTGAGTTAGCTCTAACCCCAATTTTAAGAGTTAATCGAGAAGTTAATTGAGGCTTTCAGTAACATCTAAATATATGGGTCATGTGTGTTGGAACTAAACCATTTATGGCAGTAGATCTTCAGTTTTGGAGTTGGGCACCCCTGGTGGAATTCATATGCTTTTGTATTTCCTCACTGCACAGAAATAGATTTGTCCTAAATGGAATTGTCTTTTCTACAGCAGCAAGGCACTTACTACACACAGCCATTGTACGCCGCCCCACCCCATGTAATTCATCATACTACAGTGGTTCAGCCCAATGGCATGCCAGCAGCTATATATGCTCCACCTATCCCACCTCCTCGCCCTAATGGAGTTGCTATGGGAATGGTAGCAGGCACTACAATGGCGATGTCAGCTGGTATGTGAGAAGGTTATCAGTACTATATTACTGATGTTTTTTAAACTGTTGTAATGGCTTTTATTCATTAAATGCATCTGAAACATGAGAATGTGGGAGTTTTATATTATTAATCATAGAAAGATGGCCACAGTATTTGACAATTTTTTTTCGCACCTACATGATTGTATTGTATATTATGTCTCCTTCACTCCACAGGGACTTTATTAACAACTCACTCCCCAACTCCAGTAGCTCCTCATCCTGTCACTGTGCCCACATATCGACCCCCTGGAACTCCTACTTACAGCTATGTGCCCCCTCAATGGTGAACAGATGGCACTGTAAGTACAACATATTTGTTGGTACTTGCTTAGACAAAACATGTTCAGATATGTTCAACAAGTATATTAATATTGTATTTAAGACACTGAATATGTTCATGTCCATGATATATAGTCAGTTTTATGCTCGTTTCTTTGTCTTTACCAGGACAGAAGATGGTAGATATGCATTCGCACAGTCCAGTATTTTACAGTTACAGTTGGGGCTGATGCCACGTGTTTCCAGCCAGTTCTTCCTTCCAAGCATAATGTGAATCCGAAGAGAGTTGGCAGGAGAAAGTAAGCTTCGGAATGAGAAGAACCTTTCCATTCCAACTATACATTCGTTAGCATTACTTATGTGTTCTACAGCATATCTCACATCAGAAGACTAGTTCTTCTTGCAGACTTGTGTTTTGTGGACTGTCTTGCAGTTTTTTTTATAGCATTGAATCCTAGAAGTGGTGAAAAGAGAAGGCAGTTGGAATTAATTTGTATTTGGAATCCACATTGAATTGAATGCATGTATATATAGAAAATAACAATGCTAGCTGAATTTACCTGCTGTGGTTGATATAAAATCATAAAAAGGTTATCAGAAGCAAAATCCAAAGGATTGTGTTTTTTGTTTTTTAAAAAAAAGAAACTTGACATCTCAAATACAGTGTCTGTTTAAATTGTTATTTCATAGAAAATGTAAATTGAATTTTTGATTTTAAAACCTTGTTTTCAGGTTCTTCATTTTGTTTGGTTTTAACTAGAATTAAATTTTTTGTAAGTATACCTGATACGTTTGGGTAAGACATGTGTTGTTGCGCTTCAGCCACTATGTATTTGAAGGGGGTTTAGGAAATTTTTGATTTAGCACCTCAAAAGATGTATGTCCATTTATCTTCTAATTAGTTCATCGTTCCCCATGCTCTCACTAGGTAACTGATGCACATATTTCCCTGTGTGTATATAGATTGGTTGGCTGAGCTGCCAAACAATCCCTTGTACTGGTGCTGAGAGCATGCCTACATATTTCTGTTTTTTTAGGTTTATGGACTGACTGAAAGTGTGACAGTGGAATCATTGCTAACGTTTTGAAATGTAAATCTGCTAAATGTAAAATTTATTTACGTTGTCAATTTATAACGCAAACATATTTGATAACACTACTAAGGACATTGTAATTTATTTGAGTAATTTGGTTAAGAATGTAAAAAAAAGAAACAAACAAACTTGTATTGCTTGTTACCTCAAGAGTGCATCATCACTGACTGAACATCATTGTCTTTTTACTTCTTCATATATACTGCCTATGTCACCTCAGTTAAATAATGTTTTTGTAATGTTTTGTTTTGTATTTCCAAGAAAGACCAAAAATAAATATATTGAACATTGTCCATAGTGTTGGTTATGCAGAAAAACAAGAATCTGCGAATGCGTTGTGAAAACTTTCTGAGTCCAGAAAGTAGAAAAGTCTAGTAAGAGCATCTTATCCATTAGCATTTACACTGTTAAAACCTTTGTGAACGTCACGGATAGCAAATCATATTAATGACTCTTAAGTCGTCTCAGTTAATTAATTAAACGGTTTCAAGTTTTTTTTAGAAATATTTTACTGCAAAATTAAATAAAATGACACCGCGTTCTAAAACAGTTGCAGTGTCTCCCATAAGTGACCGTTAAAATCTCGCGCTCATTGTCTTTTTTAAAAAGTAGCGAGTGAAAATTTGCTTTGTTTTAAAAAAAAAGCGTTACGTGTTGTTGCCATATTTTGGTTATATTACGTAACTGGATTGTTGTCTTACCTCCGGGAATGGTGAGAGGTTTATCTTAGCATCATAGAGGACTTGACGTATTTAAGAGGTATGTAAAAAGTTGCTGGTTTAAATATGTCAAAAGTAGCTAATTAAGGTTATACCGATGAATATGTAAGGAAAATGTAACAGTAAAGTGGTGGTGTAGTAGAAATAGTATAAATAATAACTGAGCTTAAGTGTTTTAAGATTATGCTTTCTATTTGACATCTAATATAACCAGTTAGCACATTAATAACAACATAGCTACCAAGCTAATTACACAACTAGCCAACCTATCTAGCTAGCAGTGAGCGTCAGTTACTAGCTAGCTGGCAAAGTACCAAATATCATGATTGTAGCGTTATTTTAAATAAGACATTTTAGATTATATAGTATGTTTGCTAAACCTCAAATATTTTTTAGTAAGATTAAAAACTCCATGGATTCAAATGGTGCTTCTCGACAAATTCAACCCCAAAAACAGTCTAACGGGATTCAGGATGCTGCACTTCGACAGGTAAGCTAGCCAGCTATGATTTTTCTTCTTCATTGTAGCTGATGTCAAATCCTTTTTTACATCTTAACTATCCTAATATATATTACACACACACACACACACTGTATATATACACGTCGACCCAGATGTATATGTCCCAGATTGCATCCAGCAAAGGTACATTTGTAAAACCATTCAATATTGCAGCACTTTAATGACTAAAATATTATTTTTAATAAAGTGAAATCAATAGAAGGTTTTATTTATATGAACCCATAACTTCTATATCTGCAAACTACTAGGCGTCACTGTTCTGGCGTCGTCTTTAGATTATTTAGGTTTCATCTGTCCATCTTTGCTGGATGGAAATGACGGTTTTGTTTCTTGCTCCTCGTCGATCAGAGCGACTTTTGGCAATCTCTCGCGTCTCTTAGCTAGGTCACATAAACTGAAACGAGCATCTTACCGTTTCCTCCAAGCGTAGTATTATGTTACTTGATGCTGTGAGATATGGGAAACCTTGCTAATTGATCATTAGGAAACTACCGTTTAAAATAAGGTGGTGTATAAGTGGGATTAAAAGACTTTTTGATGTTACACCATGTCTATATTTTAAAAATGCCAATTGTCTCTTCAGCCAGCATCCTTTGAGTCTAGAAATGAAACTTGTATAGGGGGTGTCCTTGACTCACAGCAGAAAAGAGAGGTTCTTCCTAGATGCTCCTACAGGTAACAAAGACTTTTCAAAGCTTGCTAATAGGTAAATTATATTACTAGATAAAACACGTAAAGTTGCAATATATTGTTTCCTCAAGGAGAAATTTTAATAAGCTTGCTTCAGATGCACCACTAGTCTTGAAGACTGAAGAATTATCAGATGAGGACAATACTCCTGCTAGTGTCCAAGTACCCAGCTTTTTCAGTGCTAGCACAAGTCAAATTCGTAAGTTTTTTTTTTTTTAAACCTACCAGTTAAAGTGCAATTTCATGTAACAATATAAACATATTGTATAGTTCTATTAGTTTTTAAATAGTTAATACTATGTAAGTGTAAAGATCTCACATAATAAACAATATATAATTGCAAAGATTCTGAATTTATATGTTGGCCTCAAGTTTCCTTTAACCCTGAAGGTGGTATCCAGATTGGCAGCAATCAGCAGGGGTATCAAACATTTACCATGTCCACTTCAGGAGCCCCACAGGCTGGTGCTACCATTCTTCAGTACTCTGCTCAGTCTAGAGGTGGGACTCAGCAGTACTATGTTCCTGCCAGCAAGGTGGTAGTGCAAGGTAATAGATTCATTTTATCATATCAACATAACTTATAGTTGGAAAATATTTGGAACTGCATATAAAATTCCAATTAAAATGTAAAACTAAATTGTATGTCACCTATTTAATTAGTATAAAAAAGGGAAATTGATGTTTATTGGGGTGTTTAAAAATAAGGTGTAAAATCAGAATAAAATACAGCTAGGAGGTGTAATTTGTTGCTAAGCACTTGGATACCCTAAACCTGTATGCTTATTTTATTTACAATAAGGGAATGTACAAATAACAAATAAATGAAAACAGATGAATTTTCTTTCAGTTGAATGCCATTTAAGGATTATGTGTGTTGTCCCCATGTTTTGGTCTCAGTTGGTTCGTGAAAATCAGTGCATTGCATCAGAAATGAGAAAAAGGCCATTTTGGAAGAGCATAAAAAACCCCAAAAAAAACCCCCGCACACATTATCAGTTAAATTATTATTAGTAATTTACTATTACCAATTATTATAAAATTTCTATAGAGTGCCTGGAAGATCTGTGTTGGAGTTTTGTATCTGCTGCATTGTACAGTGCTGGTTGATTGATACAACTAAGAGTGACTTGCTCAGACATATTAGGATTGAAAAAACGAAGAGCGTCAGGGATGGCTCCGATATCCCCTGTGTTATTGACATCAGGAGGCTAGTGATGTCACTGTGATGTCAACAGCTTTAATTTTAATTGCACACATAGCTAGTGGTTTGGATAGCATTACATATTGAAGACAGGAGGGAGAAACAGTCTCTCTCTACACATGGCTGTGATTGGAGAGGAGACAGGCAGGTATGTTTTTTGCTGATCTGCTTTAAATTGTTACGATGTGATTAACACAGCAGTAAATAATACTTTTACATAAAAGCATAATCTAGAGTGCAGTGTAGACTATTTGATTGAATTAACTTATTTTTAAATAGATGAAAATGAGGGCTTTCTGAAAATAGAACTTACCAAGTGCTGATAGAGCCTACTCATGTAACAGTTTGAGTTTCCAGCTTTGGTATAAGAATTGATTTGAAATGGTGAATAGCTTTTAATTTCTGTTGAGGCAGTGAATTGTGTATTGATAATGAAAATATATATGTATCTGTATCTTATATTTTATAACTGCACAAGTTAAATGCATGAAATACTTTCACAGCCATAGTTGCTTGCCTGCACAGTTGCCTCTTTAGCTCTGCTCTCTGTTCTCTCTCTCGTTCTCGCTCTCATTCTATCTCTCTCGTTTTCTCTCTCTCGTTCTCTCTCTCCAATGCTCTGCCCACTCACAGCCTGGCTGACGTCACTATATTTCCTGGAATTGGACAGCAGCAGGGAAATGTAAATGCTGAACAGCTAATAAGATGTACATTGACGTCAGTCCAGAGTCATGCTGTGATTGCAGGCACTTCCTTTTGTGAGAGCAAGACATTTGCCAGATTAATCATCTGTTAGATAATATACTGCTGCTACCTCAGTGAGACAGAGCTTGCTGCAGCGATAGAATCTATATTCATATGAGAAAAAAATATGAGAGACCTAAGGATTTAACTCAGTTGTGTTTTCCTCTGTGTACTTTTGTGCTGTGACTCTGATCTGCATGTCCGGTATTATATTGCAAAGAATAGTTTGGAGCTTTTAAACTGTGCTCAAGGTAGGAAGGTTGCTATGCTCCTTTGGTCCTGGGTAAACGTGTCAGAGTTCTCAGTAATGTGTAATCCATTTAACAACTATAACTGCCTCTTTGTATATTCTAGTTAAAATGTCTTATTCACGCACTTATTCAGCAGTCATATAATATCCAATGTACTATATAATATCAAAATGCACCTCATTGGAATTTGGGCATTTTTTTCCCACAAGTAAGATTTAACAGGATTAAACATTTTTTATAAGCATCTTTTTTATAAGCATTTTTATAGTGTTTCTTCATTGATGGTGGTCTATACTTGCTTGGAGATATAATTTTAGAATGTCTTTATATATCTGTAACAATTTTATGCAGTAGAGAGATTATTCTATTTAAGAATCAATCTCTTGACTTCACATGGTAAGAAAAAGCCTTAATGCTCTGTATCAATTTATAGTGACCCAGAAAAATGATAGTGACCTATAGTTTAGCATTAACTTTGGTTTACATGATATGGTCGATGCTTTAGGAAACTTTACTATGCAGTGAATAAGATTAAGTGAATATTGGAACCAACAAGATTAAAACTATTACACAAAATTTAATATCACCTCAAGACCATTGAAGCTGTGACACTTTGCACTGTGACACTGGATAATTTTATTGTTATTTTGACAAATATATCCCAGTTTCAGGCCATTTTCAGTAAGCCTTATTCAAGTTACAAAGATCATGTTGCTGTAACTGAAGGAAAGGCTCCCCCTGTTAATATACTACTGTTAAAATTCTATTTTTGATATATGTGAGTGTATGCATTTAGGAATACATTTTAATTGACCCTTTGAATGATATATGATCTAAAATGAAGGTTCTTTTATTCTTTGTGACTGCATGGGTGTGTGTGTTACTCTAGCTGCTACAGGTGACATGTCTGCGTATCAGATCCGTTCATCCACCTCCAATCTTCCGCAGGGTGTAGTGATGGCCAGCTCTCCAGGCTCCCTGCACAGCCCTCAGCAGTTGGCTGAGGAGGCCTCACATAAGAGGGAGCTCCGGCTGATGAAGAACAGGTAGCAAACTTGCTCTATTCCTATACTTAACAAACAGAAAAGCATGTGCAGAAAAAATGCCTGCTGCACAAACACTATGGTGTCCACTATAATGAGAGCAACTCTATCAGCTTTCATGTAATCTGCAGTTTGCATAATGCTTAAGGAAGGATGTGAATTTATATGTCACCCATCCTGTATTGTATTTCATTATCCCTGCCACTGAATGTTTAGGTTTCTTAACATAGGCTGTCTACACAGCTTCTTTCTTTTCTGCATCCATGCCTTCATCTTTGTGGAGTTACTGTTTTCATTTTTTACGATGATTGTACTGCTACAAGTCAAAATCCTCTAATGTTTTGCTGTAATAATGACAAATAGTGTTTTATCTTTTTTTCATGATGCTTTAAAAGGCCAGTATGCTATTCTTTAATTTGTCCATCTTATTATTGTGTTTCTGTGATATGGACTCAAATCATGGTAAATATGAAAAAAAAATGACTTTACTAGCTTTGTATCATATTAATTAGTTCACATAATCTGAAGCTATATCATCTGAAAATATAATTAATATTTTCCCCATAATCTGTATTCCTTGTATGTGAAGTGATTATTTCTATAACTCGTGCCAATTGTCTTAACTATGCCTTTCCTCTATTTCTTCATGTCTGCTCTCTTGAGATTCAGAAAGATTTGCCTCAAAGGTTTTTGTTAAATTGGCATAAACAGTTTTGTCAATTATGCATGTTTGATCACTTATTTTGCTACCGACAACCTTAAGGATGACATGTGCAATGTGCTGTCATGTCTTACTAGGCTCTACTTAGATAGACAGACAGACACACACAGACAGATGGATCTTTTTCATCTGAATTAAAATTGCAAATTTGATTAAACAATCTATTATTTGTAAGCTTTTAGACTATATCTTGGAAATGTGGTAGAAATTTGCATGTTACTTAAATGTGAAAGGAAGAAATGTTCAGATAGCAAATGAACTTATTTACAATTGACAAGGTGTCCATTTTTGACATAGAGTGGAAAAAGTCAATCAAGAAAAGTGCTGTAAACTACTGTATTTTCAAATTGTACTCTTTACCAAGTAACCTGAATGCAGCCGTTATTTGAATTCTGTTGGCTTCAATGTCCTATTGTCAAAATATCATGTAATGTAGCAGAACAGTTCTTTGCTTTCATTTTTTGCAGAATCAGTGTGTGATTTGGTGTTGACAGGAGCCCAGATCTAAACAGGCGGTGGGATTTTAATGCTATCAGTCCAGTGCTCTTGGATAACTATGGTCATCAGAACCAATAAGGTTAAATACTACTCAACTGAGAATATTTAGACTCCTAGTATGGTTTCAGAGTGCTTTGCTAAAATGGTAAATGTAAATAAAATACATACAGTATCTTACAAAAGTGAGAACACCCCTCGCATTTGTGTAAATATTATATCTTTTCATGGGACACACTGAAGATATGACACTCTGATACAATGTAAAGTAGTCAGTGTATAGCTTGTATACCAGTGTAAATTTGCTGTGCTCAAAATAACTCAACACACAGACATTAATGTTTAACTACTGACATTGAAAGTGAGTAAAACCCCTCAGTGAAAATGGCCAAATTGTGCTCAATTAGACATTTTCCCTCCCCAGTGTCATGTGACTCATTAGTGTTACAAGGTCACGAATGTGAATGGGGTGCAGGTGTGTTAAATTTGGTGTTATTGCTCTCACACCCTCTCATACTGTTCACTGGAAGTTCGACATGACACCTCATGAAAAAGAACTATGATGCTCTGAGAAAAAAAAAAACTGGTCTACATAAAGATGGCCTAGGCTATAAGAGCTGCTCAACAGGACAGGTTCCACTCCGAACAGGTGTTACCATAGTTGACCAAAGAAGTTACAAATCCAAGATGAGCACTGCCTTCCTAAAGAAACTGAAGGTAATGGTGTTGGACTGTCCAAGCATGTTTCCTCATCTAAACTATTGAGCATCTGTGGGACATCCTCAAACGGAAGGTAGAGGAGCGCAAGGTCTAACATCCACCAGCTCCTTGATGTCACCATAGAGGAGTGGAAGAGGATTCCAGTGGCAACTTGTGAAGCTCTACTGCATCAAAGTGTCATATCTTCAGTGTTGTCCCATGAAAAGATAATAAAATATGTACAAAAATGTGAGGGGTGTACTCACTTTTGAGATGCTGTACATGTATAATTTCCCAAGGTGGGTCAACAATAGCACCAATTTGAATGTGTAGATCATGCAAACTTGAAATACAGCTTTCCAGCTAAAGATGTCTCCGATACAGCTGCTTTATACAAAACCAGCTGCTAGCCAGTTTGACTGTACCTTTGTACATTTTTTTATGAATGTTTTATAAATTAACTTCTCATTATCGTAAATCTGACTTTCACATTCCCTTTCACACAATTTCCATGTGCAGCACATGGCTTGATAAATGGCTAGTATTTTTCTGACTTGTCTGAAGTGGCTCTTGAAGTCAAAACAGACTTGGTAATGCTCACAGAGCGTCTTTGTTGTCGCTTCCAGGGAAGCTGCCCGAGAATGCCGTCGGAAGAAGAAAGAGTATGTCAAATGTCTTGAAAATCGGGTTGCCGTGCTTGAAAATCAAAACAAGACACTCATCGAAGAACTCAAGGCCCTAAAAGACCTTTACTGTCACAAAATTGAATAGTGAAAGGCCATTGAGGACAGACCTTAAAGAGACTGCTATTTACAGCATACTCCAAGCACCTGATGGGGAAAGTGCTTTTGACTTATTGTTTATCCACTGCTCGCAACAGTCGGAAAAAGGCCACAGTTTCCTCATCTGTGTAATTCCATGTGTCGAAGATGATTATCTTGATTATCTTATATGTCTGCGTCTGTTGTTAGCATAAGCATATTTCTTATGCAAAATAAGCATATTTCTTACACTGTTCTGGAGCCAGTGAATGTGGTATGTTGCCTTTGTCACTTGTGATTTTGCAGGGAGGCGGCTAAAGAGTGTCGCCGCAGGAAGAGAGAGTATGTACGGTGCCTAGAGACCCGCCTTACTATGCTGGAGGTGCAGAACAAGAAGCTTATCGATGAGCTAGAATACCTGAAGGAAATCTATGCTGGGAAGTCCAGTTAAGTGTGGTGCAGTGGTGCGCCACATCACAGCACATCTCATGGATTTTCCTCCACTACTTTCATTCTAAAGTTTTGATGAAGGTGGCTAATAGATATTTTCTGATAAACTAATTTAGACCAGCAAGAACAAGAATGCTAAACATTTTTTTGGATAACTTTATATTAATTGGTTTAAAATTATTATATTTTAAATTCCATATGCTACTTTCAATGTATAAATATAAAAATGTTCTTAGAAAAGTTTTTAATGTAATTTGAGTCAGCCTACTCTAGGTTTATTTGAAATGGAAATTGAACATAGAAATCATAAAAAAAAAGTGTATCTCCATCTGTGTAGTGAATTTAAACAGTAAATATATTTTTGACAGTTAATTTGTCTTTTTCTTTCTTTTTTTAAATTTATTTGGACTCAATACTTAAAGTCTGGGCCAGTTTTTGGCATCCTTTTACATGCCTATATGCCTGAGGGATGGTTGTTTACGTTTTAATAGAAGAGTCCCATAAAGTGTGCAAGGCATCACTGGCTTTATATATAATATTTTGAATACACCGTTCTTTACCATAGGTCTACATAAAGCAACATCGATTACAGATTTACAGGACAGACAATGACGTGTAACACAAATAAGTAGTAACGTTATACCGCATGATCTTTGGCTGGCCAATTTCGTCTTGGACCTCGATCTATCTCCTAAATTATCCTACGTCCGAGTGCGCACGCATAGTCTGAGCTGTAAAAATGAGGCAATACGGCCAGTTTAATAATAATTTATAGTGAGTCACGAACAATCTAGTTCATATCGGCAACAAGCAAAAGCACAGAGAAGCGTGGAGTAAAATTAGGATTCATGGTGCGGGTGCTTTTATATCCCTTTTTTACCATGTGGACATTGCATGAGATTGTAATTGCAACCTTCTCGATGGAACTTCGTGCCAAACTCAGACTCCCCGACAGAATCCTGCTCCCTTCGCACACTAAACACCGCAATCGTGCTTTCTGTTGTATTTGGGTCATATTGAATGTTAAACTTGCCTGATCTGGGCTGTGTTTTGACCTGCCTGCGTCAAACGCGTTCACTCAAAGACATGACTCCGGACCACCACACTAAAAAACAAAGATAAAAGAAATATAATAAATACGATTACAATAAAATTGTGAAATCTTAAGTGAGTTTCGGGTAAGTACGACTGCGGTTGTGAGCAGCATAGGTAACATAATATTTTTTTTCTCCAAGAGAATGAAAGTGTTGGGTTTTACTAAATTAATGGGTGACAAATGTTCCAGGCCCTTTTGAGGATGAATTTATGTGGAATGTCACTGAAATAAATGTGCAGGGAAAGTTGCTTAAATGCCTGGTTTGAACCTACTGTGAAACCCACCAATCATTAACAAAGCAACGACGCAGACTGTCAAATCTCGACTGTCAAAGGGTGTGGATCTGATGTCAAAGGAAAGTATCTTCTGTGAAGAAAAAAGGCACTGGGCTAATAACAAACTGGTCTTGCAGTGTACTTACGTGTGGCGATCTGTTTGATTAGACTTCGACTAAATTTGAAGGACCAAGAAGAAAAGTAAGTAATTCACTATATAACAAATTTAAAGTAACTTTCAACAAGTTCAGTTCGTGTACGCATTGATGGCGAATATTAGCTCGCTAAGCTAACTAGCCGTCCAGCTAAAGTTCGCAACCATAAGGTAACGTTAGCAAAAACAATGTAGTTAGCCAGCTAACTAGCAACATTCATTATAGCGGTTAAATTGCTAACATCATCGGCAATGTTGGCGCGGAATAAATATTATAGCGAACTAACAAGACATAGCTGCATAGTTAATATAATAATCTCTGCTTCTGAACGGCTACTAAATAAACTCGACAGATAAGTTAGCTAAAATAGCCTAGCTAAGCTAATTAGCTAACTATTCAGTTTAAGTTGTAACCTAGTTAGCCTATCTAACCAGAAGCCGTTGTTGATTATAAATATCTGACCTAGTAGCTACAACAGTAAACTACACGTAAAACTCTGCATTTAACTAATCACGTTGTGTTAATACACGCATTTCAAGATCCTGCCAATTAGAAATTGATCTAAGCGCTGATGATGGGGTGGGTTTGAGACCTTAGTATACCGTTAGCTAACAGAGGGTCATAATGTTGTTACCTATCGTGAAAATGCTGTCTAAGAGATGAAGGCACCCGTGATTCGATTAAATTGATTGAAACGCACTGATATGTTTCTTTTAAGTTTCTTTGCGTTGCATTTTTCAGTTATCTGGCCATAGGCAACAGAAGCGAGTTTTTGCATTGAACAGGAAAAGCTCGAAGTATTCTTGTTTATCAGTAAATAAGTGAATAACGACATTTCTTTTACAGTATACCCGAGAGTTTCGTGTGCTTTTTATAGTGATTCCTCGCTGTTATTCTTTTTTTTTTTTTACTACAACCTCTCATTCGACTACTGTTCCCCACCGACTTTCATAGGGCATTTTTTTCAAATTGTTCCCACTTTGATACATTTCAAGATAAAACCATCACAAATGCACTGTACACGATCTCAGGAGGGATAGAGATTTACACCTCTATCACTTTTATCCGTTCTTTTTCATCCCTTGCTTTTTATCCTTGACTTTTTATCCAATTTATTTTTCACTGCCTTCTAACTCCATATATGCTATTACCACCTCGATTACTGTATGTATTTGCTAATATGCGTTTATCACTATATGCATTATATGATATAACTGTCAAAAATTAGTATATATAATAAATTGCCACAGATCTTTTTTATTTTTCTCCACTTATTCTTTGCTCTTCTTTTGCATCCCTGTATCCTCCCATAGGAATCAACTGATTTTATTACTTCTTCAGCATGACTAAACTTCTTTAGAACAATTGAATTTGCTGTACTGATTGAATTATTAGGGCGGCTCACAAAACTGCAGTTCTTACTAATGGCTCCTGTCTATTCAATTCTTCTATGCTTTTATTCATCAAATTTTATGTAGTCAATTTGTGATAAAAATTGCATATATGCTGTTCATAACGGTAGCGATACTGATTTATTTTTATTAACATTGCCATAGTTTTCATACTATTAAAACAGGCTTAAGTTTCTTTACTTTAACTCAAAGTTTATTTATTTTCTAGTTTTTCATGCCAATGTTTGCTTTTTGTATGTGGATATTAAAATTGTTATTAAGTCTCTGACTTTTTGTTTTAAGCTTCCAGCAATGGCGACTCAGTGTATGACCAAGGTGGAGCTGACGGTCTCCTGTGAAAACCTTCTGGACAAGGATATAACTTCAAAGTCTGACCCATTGTGTGCACTGCATATGAATGTATCTGGGAACCAGTGGTTTGAGGTTAGTTCCTAGGACCTGGCAGGCTGGACAGAGGCAGGTCATACAAACATAAGAAATCAGCATGTTAATAACTAATTCCAAATGTACTGTTTCTGGCTTCTCAGGTTGCCCGCACTGAAAGAGTTCAGAACTGTCTGAATCCAAAATTTGCCAAGAAGATAGTCATCGATTACCAATTTGAAGTGGTACAGAAGCTTCGGTTTAGTGTTTTTGATATAGACAATAAAACTATTGACCTGAGTGATGATGACTTTCTTGGGGAGATGGAGTGCTCTTTAGGTCAGGTAAGACAGTTCCCATTTACTGTTGATTTTGTAATGATGTATAGAATTCAGCTGATACTGTTGCCTGGAAATGAGATGTTGTTCTAAAGTTCTGAGAGTTTGGATCAGTTATTTTTCTTTGAGTTTCCTACCTTCGTTTCTGCCATAGCAAAAACTGAAAATGCCAGCACATATGTCATTATTGCAATGTTCATGAGTTTTAAAATGTCGACACTGGAAATGACATCTCCTTAATTTTGAGGAGGGTGTGCAGAGGGCGTTCAACAAAATGATCAACAAGCCTCCTCTTGCTTTCTTCAATATAAAATTACATCTCTTGAAGAGAAGCACAGTGTGTGTGTATGTATATGTGTATGTATATGTGTATGTATATGTGTATGTATATGTGTATGTATATGTGTATGTATATGTATATATGTGTGGGTGTATGTATATGTATGTGTGTGTGTATATATATATATATATATATATAAAATATAGTTTTTTATGTATTTTGTGTGTATGTTTTTCTTTTTACAAAAAAGATCGTGTCTAGTGGGAAGCTGACCAGACCCCTGCTCATGAAGAACAAAAGGCCAGCTGGAAAAGGAACTATTACAGTGAGTTTTTGTCCATTTCACTCAACCATTAAATACTTGTAGCTCACCTATTGGAGCAGGTAAAGCAAGGTGCTTGTAACACTGAAGTCATTAGACTCCCAGGGCGTGCATGTATAGTCATGGCCAAAGGTTTTGAGACTGAAGCAATGTTTACTGCCTCAGTTTTGTATATGGTATACTGAAGCACAATTTAAACTCATTTCATAAGTTTTTAAACACAGAAGCAGCAAACATTGTAAAAGCAAATATTGGTGTTGGTATCAAAACTGTAGTGTCATACTAATAAACAGTGTGGATAAGGGTGTCTCCCATATCCTGAAAATGCAAGTGTGAAGAAGACGGTTGTGATTTGCATTGCTATTTTTGCTGTAATTAAAGTGGAGCATGTAAATACTTGTGACTGGTCAGAAAGCATTTATTACATTCATTTATGACGCTCATTTTGGGTGTGTCACCTTGTTCAGAAGACATTCCTGTTAGCTTAGCACTACTGTATGTTATTGATTTTACTGCAGGGTAAATGGTACCAAAAATGGTTTGTGGTTTCACTTTTGGACAGCAAAAAGCTGTTATTGTGTAATTGTGTTTTTCTCTCAGTAGGGTTGATTTTAGCTTTATATAGATAATTTGGGTATCATGAATCTCAGTCAAGGAAATGGTCCTTAGTGCTCTTTGAAGGCTTGCTGCTGAAATATTTGCAAAAATGATTTTGGATTAGATACCATGATGGTCCTCACAATGACTTATTTTGACTATCAAATTTAATTAAATTTAGTTTTGGGAGAAGCCACATTTCTGCTTCATAATGACAGATCTATAAGCAGGACTTGAGATGTGAGTTTTATTTAGACTTTTTTTCTGTAGAGTTTTTTCAGTTTTTATTTATTTATTTTTTACTTAAGTTGAAGTACATTTTGCTGTAGGTCAGTGCAGAGGAAATCAAGGACAACAGAGTGGTGAATTTTGAAGTTGATGCCAGGAAACTGGATAATAAGGTAAGACAACTTTATGAAGAAAAAACGGGCTTGCATTCATATTTTGTTACATTGCAAGAACAAATTTATAATTTTATACTAATAATACATTTTATTTGTATAACACAATCAAGTTTACAAGCTATTCTGATGATAAGAAAATGAGAGAATGATAAGAATAAAATACAATAAAAAGCATAAAAACTAAAAATATAATGTAATAATAGAAATAACATTACAAAATAATAGAAATAACATTACTGCTACTAGTACTACTACTAGTAATAATACTAATAACATTTATTATTATATATTTATTTATTTTTTATTTTATAATTAATAATGCTAATATAAAGTAACGTAATGTTATTTATTTGAATAGCACCTTATAAAAGGTGTTTATAAAGCGCAATACGTGGTAAACATTTAATCCACAATATAAATTAAAATAAAGAAAAGAACAGGAAAAAATTAATAAAGGTTCCTTATAATTACAAAATCAAAGTGATAAAAAAAAATTTAAATTCAGTGTTAAACTGTTTGGGTTTTGAGATTTTTTTTGATAAGGACGCTAGTTAATCTCTGTCGTTTATGTATAGAATTTCAGTTCTTGGAGCCATATTTACTGAAGGCTTACTGAAGGTTTTCTTCAGGTTGGTTTCTGCAGTGACTACTGGACTCATGTTTGAAGACCTGAGACGCAGGTGCATAGTTAATAATCAGATAGAATGGTGTATGGTCATGGAGGCATTTAAAGATAATAAAAAGATCTTACACCTACTCTGAAAGATGTGGGTAGCCAGTAGAAGGTAACTATAGAGCAGTCTTAGCGCTGAGCAGGATCCTACAACCAGACTGCAAAATTTAATCAGCACTGATAGAGCTTAAATATTGACTCAACTTAAACTAAGCTACTTTATTGACAATTTTACCAAGAAATGGGTTTTTAGCTACTAAGCATTCAAGAGTCAGGATTACTCGTATTGAGCAGAAGTCTGACGGTGACTGTTTTGAGACTATATGGATTAACTGCAGTGATAAGTTAACAGTATTGAGTACCATACTCAATATTGAGGGCTTCAGACAATAACAAGATAAAAAAAAAGCTGCTTTAGCTAGTTAGTGTCACGATTTCCCCCTGCCTGGCCTTTTGGCTCCTGGTCTTCCTTTTTGTTTGTTCAAGCTGTTCAGTGTACAGTGCTTGTTTTAGGCATCTTTCTTCTTCATTGCTGTGCTCACCTGTTCCTTGTCCCTGTGGTTGTTAGTCTTTGTATGTAGTTCGGTGCTTTTTCAGTCTCTTGCTTGGTTGATCTCTCTGTTGATTTGAAACATTCTTGTTTCACTATAGAATCTGTCTTGATTGTGGCTCTGACTTTGTTTTACTTTAGTTCTATTTCTTATGTTCAAGCTAAACATCTCTCCTTTTGATGGTTTCCTTAAACATCACTTATAACTACTGTTTAGTTCTAGTATCTCCTGTCATCTCCTGTCTCTCCTTTCCTACTGTTAGCTGCCCCTTGTGTACATGCTATTGCTATGTTGATTCTTGTTAGGTTTTACTCAGTAAGTCTTGTTTAGTTCTTTAAGCCCACTTAGTGTCTCAATCTGTGTATTGTATTACTGTTCCTTATCCTGTGTCCATCATTTAGTGAATTGGTCTTTAGTCTGTTTCTATTAGGAAGTCCTCCTGTCCTTATTTCTTTCTTTTCTGTGAAGTAGCGCCCCCTGACGTGTACTTCCGCCTCTCCCATACACTCATTACAGTTAGCCGGTGAATGGTTAAAAGGGTATCTTGAAGAGTCAGTGATGTGACGTCTGTCGGTGTTTTTAAATCAGTAACTGAAAAAGTTCACATAGTGCAGAAAATAATTCTCTGCCAATAAATTTGTGGTGATCATGTATTACAAATCGTTAAAGGAGGATACAGTCTAAATTATGTATGCAGGCTATAAAGACGTTTTTGTTCTGGTCAAGTGTATTTAATACACATAAAACTAAGATGAAATTTTTAATGATACTAAAACTTAATCCAGTGTGCAGAGCTTTTATTAATAAACGGTAAAAACTGTAATGTACTTAATTAAAAGCAAGTAATCTGTGCCTAATGGGCTGGTTGCAGGATTTTTTTGGAAAATCAGACCCCTACCTGGAGTTTTACAGGCAAAGTGGGACAGGATGGCAGCTTGCCCACAGAACAGAGGTATGATTCAACTACTGCATTAGTGAACCACAAGAACGATTTAATATCATACCAGATTAGGTCCAGTTCTTCATGAGTTCAGTGACTTTTAACATGTCTTATTTAGTCTCTGACTCTTATTGTAACATGTCTTATTTAGTCTCTGACCCTTATTGTAACATGTCTTATTTAGTCTGACCCTTATTGTAACAGGTCTTATTTAGTCTCTGACTCTTATTTTAACATGTCTTATTTAGTCTCTGACTCTTATTTTAACATGTCTTATTTAGTCTCTGACTCTTACTTTAACATGTCTTATTTAGTCTGACTCTGCGACATTTCTTTTTCTCTTTGGAAAGGTGGTGAAAAACAACCTTAACCCCAGTTGGAAACCTTTCAGAATCCCACTGCAATCTCTCTGTGGAGGAGACATGGAGAAACCTATCAAGGTAGTGTTCTGTTGAACCAGCGAACCACATTGCTCAATAGGAATCTGTAGGGTTGCAGGATTGTGTTTTGCAGAAAATAATTTTTATATAGTACTCCTCATCAGATAATTTGTCATATACAGTGGCATTTATTAGTTGTGCTGGCTGCAGTAGTACAGTACTAAATTATTTGAGCAGCTTTTGAACTGTCACTTATACTTCTGGTGTTGTTCAGCAGTTATTTGTATGTTAACATCTTGGTGTTTGCCTAGTGTACTGACAGAAGTCTCTTAACAAGTGAATAGTTTATTGGTCACTCAGTTAAGTTGTTTTGCAGTATAACTTGCAGTGTGATTTGACTCATCTTCAAATGATTGTGATTGATACATCTTCAGATGAATAGAGCTGTATACTCTGTAGAGTAGCACAGTGATTCCATTGGTAGGGTTGTATTACAATATGTTGGTGTGCTTTCTTTAGTGCGCTAGTAATCCAACTCAGATTAGATCTTGTTTGCTAGAGACAGTTTTCGATCTGCCTCTCTGTTGCGCTCTGCTGTGAGGGTTTCTGATCATATTCAGTGTTCACTGTGTTCCAAAGAGACCACTGATGGTTTCATGACTGACTCGTTATATCTGGAGATAGACACTGGAGATGGGGCACTCATTTCGTCTTGCGCCTGGACTCTTGTAGTGCAATGTCCTGGTATGGCTTCTCAAGCAGTGTGTTGATTTTGTAGCGATAGTTATAGTTTTATAGATAATCCATAGATATTTGCATATCTATGCGGCTGGGTTTGGTGAGTTTCATGCATGCCATACCTATTTTTTCTGTGTTATGATTGGATTGGTGATTTGTATTTGGTAAGACTGTGTCAGGTTGTGTCGTATGTCATGTCGTATGTCATGTCGTAACTTTGGCTCTGCAGGTGGAATGTTACGACTATGACAATGATGGAACACATGACCTTATTGGGGTTTTTGAGACCAACATGAAACGTCTGCAGGAGGCTACGAGGTTTTCTCCGGTGAGGAAACACTATGAGATGTTTGAGTTTCACGGAGCTGTTGGGTTTACCTCATCACTGGGTTTGTGTTGTTATTGAATACATTGTGTTGTTCCCTACAGGCAGAGTTTGACTGTATTAACATTAAAAAAAAACAAAAGAAGAAGAACTATAAGAACTCTGGTGTTGTGAGTGTGAAACTCTGCCAGGTATTGTCTCCTATTTCATAGTTACTCTGGACTTCTACTTCCTTATTATATTATATTTTTAACAACCATGTAATTTGCAGGTGCATTATTTGCATTATTATGTAGATGGGATGTTTTGAAATGTTGTTTTCATTCTCCATAGGTTGTAAAGGAGTATAGCTTTCTGGATTATGTCATGGGGGGTTGCCAGATAAACTTCATTGTAAGGCCACATGTATCACAGTGCCACATGCCTGTATGTCTTGTATTAAAAATCTGCTCCTGCACATAGAACTAACTTGTCTCGCACCTGCTCTTGTGTAGGTTGGAGTTGATTTCACAGGTTCGAATGGTGACCCGAAGTCACCCGACTCGCTCCACTATATCAGCCCTGGTGGGATCAACGAGTACCTTTCTGCCATCTGGTCTGTTGGCCTGGTGATCCAGGACTATGACAGGTGAAGCACTATGTCCTAGTGGGGTTTATTGTAGTTAGTTTTTACATTTTTGGGAAACTGCCATGTTACAATAAGACATTCATCACTTTTACTCCTTTGGTTTCATTTACATTTTATACGTAAATTTGCTCAAGAAACAATGTGACATGCAGCAGAACTTAATATAGAAATGGATCACAATCCTGTTTCTTTTTTTGTTGTTGTTGTCCAAAATAAGATATTATTCTAATTTACTGAAAGCTCTATGGTTACTGACGTTCTGTGGTAAATATATTGTACTTTATTGTATTGCAGTCAAAACATTTTTTTTATCAGTCCACCTGTCATATAATTGGCACAAAATGCTTAATTCATCTTTAATATTGGGGATCAGTAATGCTGCAGGTAGTTGAAATGGTAGCAATTTGTTGCTGACTGGTAACAGGCGAACTTAGCTAACGTTAGCTCATCTATGTAGGAAACTCTTCCTTAAAGCACCTGCTTTTGGCAGCTAGCCAACGTTCCAGGTGTGGTTCCCCTAACCTAAAGTAGGTAAAAATGACCTGGAATAGTGGCCTGTATGTGTGGGTGAATAGTGGTAGCCTGTTTGGAGGGAGACAAATCAGAATAAAGAAATCAGAATAAACTGCACTGTTTTAAAAACCAAGAAAAAGGGTTAAATGCACTGGGAATATTCCCAAACTTCCTTTAGGCCAGTCAGCTTCAAGTGATGAGACCTGCTCATTTTAATGGTCAGTATGTTCAAGGACGTTAACATGCTGCTCGTGTGTGTGTGTGTGTGTGTATTGAAATGATCTTTTTTTTTCTTGCAGTGACAAACTGTTTCCAGCTTTTGGTTTTGGGGCACAGATTCCACCAAACTGGCAGGTAACATCTAACATATAATTTATAGCTATGAAAGAACAAACCATGGGGTGTGGGGGATTAAAGGCAGTGTGATGTGAGCAGTCGAGGGTCTCCACAGAGAATGAGTACAAAGCTTGTTTTGCAGGTGTCTCATGAGTTCCCTCTCAACTTTAATCCATCAAATCCATTCTGTGCTGGTAAGTAAGTTATTTCATAATTCATAAAGTTCTCTTCTGGATAATAAGTTATTGGATGTGTAGTTGCAGTCCATTTGTTCAGACGGAGGATGGTAAACGATGGCGTGTGTTTGTGTTGGATGTTGCTGCTGTAGGAGTGGAGGGCATGGTGGAAGCGTACAGGGTTTGCTTGCCCCAGATCAGACTTTATGGTCCTACGAATTTTGCTCCCATCATCAGACTCGTGAGCGGCTTTGCCCAGCAGGCCCTGCAGCAGCAAACAGCCTCTGTGAGTGTCCACCTTGAACACGGGGGGCATTGCTTTGTAAAATATAACATGCACTATATGAAACTTCTTTCATTTTCATTAAGGTGAGGTTAATGCACGCTAATGCGTAACCTTGTGTGCTTCGGCACTCGTTGATCTTTCCTGTGTGTGTGTGTGTCTGATCTTTCCTGTGTGTGTGTGTGTCTGATCTTTCCTGTGTGTGTGTGTGTCTGATCTTTCCTGTGTGTGTCTGCACGGCAGCAATACTATGTGCTGCTCATCATCACGGACGGCGTGATCACAGACATGGATCAGACCCGCTCTGCCATCGTTGCTGCCTCCCACTTGCCCTTGTCCATCATTATTGTGGGGGTGGGCGCAGCCAACTTCACTGATATGGAAATCCTGGACGGAGATGACGGCCGTCTCAAGTCCCCATCCGGAGAGCATGCAGTGCGCGACATAGTGCAATTTGTACCTTACAGAAAATTCCAGAATGTAAGTGGACAACCTAGGCTGTGTCTGGAGCCCCAGACACGGCAGGTCCAGCACCCACTGTGGGTGGTTCTCTTCTTTTTTCTGTTTCTTGGTGACTTTGAGCATCATCTCTGTAGATGTAACTGAACTGTTCCCTTTAACCGATTACCCTCCCTTCTCAATTTTTGGTAATACCTAAAGTAATCAATATAATGAATGAGGTAGCAAGTTTGATCTTGTTAGTCATGAAAATTTTTATGCTGTGTAAATATTAATAATACAATCTCTTAAGCTCACAAAGGTAGTGAGTGGTACAGTACAATAAATAATCCTCTGTACTGTATTCTCTGCCAGTAGTTGTCATTACAGTCAGTAGTTGGCGTTAGGGGTGCATAGGAGCAGCGTTTGTTTATGTTTATTCTTCCATCTTTTTTTGATATGTGATGTTTAGGTATTGATTTCAGTGGGCATTTTTTTTGGTCAGACCCAGCTTTTTATCTCCCTCTCTGTCCATCTCATTTCAGGCATCCAGGGAAGCACTTGCCCAGTGTGTATTGGCAGAGTTGCCTCAACAAGTTGTTTCCTACTTCAGATTTAAAAAACTGCACCCTTCCCATGAACCAAACCCTTCATAGACACGTAGGGTTATAAAATTCTTCCTCCCCCGACAAACCGCACTCTGTCCCACAGATCCCACTGTCTGTCTTGCCTTTCTGTTTTGCACATGCATTTTTGCATGTACTGTGGAAGAAAATCATAATATAAACAAAAACATTTCTTTTATTACAATTTATCTGTAAGTGACGATCTACCAATTTGCAGCTTCTCCTCCTTACAAGATAACGTCTCATAACCTCTCTTTTTCTCTCACTCTGTGTGTGTGTGTGTGTGTTTTTTTTTAGTCTCCCAGAGAAGCACTGGCACAGAATGTTCTGGCGGAGGTTCCTGGTCAGGTTGTCACTTTCTTTAACATGATGAAACTCAGCCCTCTCAACTCCAGCACACCTGTAGCTGTGTGTAACCAGTCTCCAAAGCCAGCACACATTTAGCTGTTTGTTGAACCTCAGCCCTCTCATCTCCAGCACACCTGTACCTCCAGATGCCTAGTGATGCTCCAGGACCACGCAGTAAGAGACTGTAACCCTAACCCTAGGCTCCGTCTCCCCTACACGTCATCCCTGTGGGAGCTTGAGTGCCTAAATACATAAATAATATCAATCACTCTAAGAAAATGTACATTAGTATGTACAGCAAGATCAGAAAATGGCAGTTTAGTAAACTAGTGTATCATTTTAGCTCTAAAACATGTTTCCACATCTGTGTTCTGAAGTATTTTTATATACATTTTGTATGTGTATGTTTTTGTTTTGGGGGGGGTGTTTTTGCGGTTTTTATTTACATTCAGCAATGCTTGGTGAATTATGTATTTACAGTAATATCTTTTTTTAACCTGGATGTATTTTTCTATAACTTTTTTATTGCTTTAAAACACAGCAGTTTTTAATTTTTGCCATGGTTTACTTTATTGAAAGTAGTTTAGGCTTAAATGTTGCTTAACTTCTAGGCAGATATTTTGGTTAATGGGAAAATCGGAGGCTGTATCTGTTTTTTTTTAGACATCATGTTCAAGCTGCCACAGAGTCTTTGGACATTCACTCCCAGTTTGCTCTTTTATACAAAGAATACACAATAATCATTAGTACTGAAAGCAGATGGACATATACCTGAAGCAGGAGTGAGGCCTGCAGTAGCTGCCAGGTAACTAGCAGTAACATGGCCTCAGTAGCAGTAACATTGCCTCAGGATCCCTCACACTCTTGATGCCTCGGTGGCCTTTTTCAAACAGACTGAAATCCATTATCACAAGTACATAATGTTACAATTTAAACAAATACACCTATAATAAATATTCAAATTTCCAAAACTGTAAACACTGCTGCAGAGATGTTTCACCATCTTATAGTGCACATTGTTTCCTTATTTGTAAAAGGTTTGCAGGAAACTATGACTGTAAATGATTAGTGTAGAATTAGTGAAAGATATAGATTTTTTTTTTTTTTTTAAACCAACACAACTAGTCATGCCTAGTTTTACTAGACTGCCACATTTACTGCATAGTAAATTTGCACAAATATCAACAATACAACAACAGTTGGAAATCTGTGTAAGAAACAGAACATAAGTGCCCTTTCCAGAGCCCTGCTACCTTAGCAGCTAATCTCCTATATAATGTGCCAAAATATTATTCCACTTTTTGGAATAATATTTTCTGTTGTTGGTTATAGCCATATACCAATAAATGTTAAACATGAAGTCCCTTGGACATCCACACATAATAAAGACCCTAACATTACCCTTGAGAGGTACCTAGCTACTTGCACAGTTGATTCTTCCCTGAAGTGCTTGACTGCAGCATCTGAGAAATTGTTGATATTTTAAAATGTCTTTTTATGTTGCATAGCTAGATACCTAATAAATATGCCTGCTGTCATGTTAATAGTGGCTTGTGTTTGCAACTCATGATCAGGATTTTTTGGAATGCTATATCAGATATCTAACAAAGCTGCTAATTAACTTTAGTTAAAATAATCATTATTGCATCTAATTAGCATATATAATGACTTACATTAATTGTGTGATAATTGGGGGAAGACTTATCTTACCTCACTGCTAGAGTATTTATCATGAGTCCCAGTAAATATAATCAACTAGGCCTGCTAGTGCACAGATATAGTGACAGTGCTGGTGCACGTGCATTTCAACAAAATGAATGAATGTCATTGAGTGAATGTTGGTTAGTATAATGACCAACTGTCTTTGGTATCGCGTACTCCTTGCTAGCTAATATTAGATAAGTGGAAATGTGAAGTAGAAGAATAAATGCCTTGTTTCTGCCCCAAAGTTATGGAGGTGGACTAGTTTACATACATATAACAAGATATCTCTGGTGTCGCTCCCTGCAGACTAGCTAATCTTCTGCTGACAATTAATGTGGCAGGGCTACACTCCTCATGAAATGTGGCAGGGCTACGCTCCTCATGCGTGCATTTTTCAACAGTGGCATCTCTTCTAGATGTAATGTTATACTGTTAAGCAGATAAAGGTTGAAATATAGCTCCCTTTGTTGCATGTAAATATAAATCCTTTGTATTTCTATAGATGTATATTAACTTGTGTTTGTTTAAAATAATTTGCTGCATTTAGTTAAATCACAGTTAAGTTGTGCCTAGTAATGAGACCTTAATACTGAGTTGATTAATTGATGATTAATGATTAATGTTTAATGCATGATGCCAACAGAGCTTGCTACAATCTAAAGAATTAAATGGATTTAGCAAGAAAAATGACAGTTAATAAATAGTCTCTATAATTCACTGCGATGTTATCAGTAAGCCACAATAAATGGTCAGGTGTATCCCTGTCCTTTTGTATCCTGCAGATGTTTTTTTTATCTATTTATTTTTGGGGACGTAAGTCTAAACTGCTGTCCGCAGCTGCTGCTCCAACCTGTCCATTTTTCTCTTTGAAAGGGCCCTGCAGTGTCTGTCATGATGTAGTCCATTTCATCTCAGTAACTATTCAGTAACTACACTGGAGATCAAAATTAGAGAATACCACACACTTTCCTAAATGTCAAGGTCATTGTGTAGTCCTATGTGAAATTATCCTAACAGGAGTGAATAGCAGTATTTTAAGCTTATTTCATAAATTGTATACTAAAGCTCAGCATAAAAAACTTAAATGATATAATTGAAAAAGAACACTGATCAAAATTAGAGAACACTTTAGAGAATCGCTCGCCAGTTCAGCACTGAACAGGGTAAGGACCTGTTTCATCATACAGTGTCTCGACGTTTAAGAGCATTTGGACTGAAAGCCCACTCTGCAGTGACCAAACCTCCCATTAACAGAAAGAATCAAAAAGCTAGACTCACGTTTGCTGAGGAGCATGTTGTGTGGACAGAGGAGAAGTGGTCCAGAGTTC
>JAOXYF010000008.1:8104477-8119937 GCA_028565775.1 Sternarchorhynchus goeldii
AACAGTCACAGAACTGTGGAAGAGACTGGAAGAAGAGTGGACCAAAATCACACCAGAGCGGTGTGAGAGACTAGTGAAGTGGCCACAGATGTGCTGAAGTCATTCAAAGTAAAGGCCTGTACACTTCCTACTGAATACTGGCTGTTGTAACCTTTAGAAAATTTAGTTGTAATCTTTCTCTGTGCTAGTCATTGTTTTCTAATTATGATCATCACGTTTTTTGCTAAATAAAGGTTTCATGTTGATATACTTTGGTTATTTTTTGTAAAACACTGCTCTAGTGGTATGGTGTACCCCTTACAAAAAATCCTTCAAATGTTGATCAGTGTAGATTACATTATATCTGAAAAAATCAAGCGTTCATACATTGTTCTCTCGTTTTGATCTCCAGTGTAATATGCGATGGCCACCACCAGAGGGTAGCATATAATCAGTTACTGGCGGTGCTACAGAACCGTGGTTTCAGCATGAATGCTAATTTTACTCCGTGCCAAAGCAAAACAGTGATTTACATCAAACAAACTCTGAAATTTAGAGAATGGCAACATTATGTGAATGACTTCTTTAACCACATAACTGCATACCTTAGTGATTTTGAAGAGAGTGATTCTCTGGACAGTGACTACGTTGATACTTGCACTAATGGCTGTTGTCATCAACAGTGACATCATTTCAGCAGTTCAGTTTCAAGTATATAGAGGGATGGCTGGTAACACTAGTCATGATTTCATAAGACTTTCTGCCAGACTCAATTACACATTAGCAGCTTAGAAAATGTGAAAATAAATGAAAGTATAGCATGTTCAATCTGAATGCGGAATACCCTTGATATTACCCAGCATGCACATGGAGTCACAGGTATTGCTGTACCAGCCTAGAGTTTGTGCTGACGTTGGCCACACAAGCAAGGCTAAAGTGATCATTGTTTGAACAGCATCAGTATCTGGAAACAAGGAGAATACAGCTTTGGGGAAATATGTACATAGAAATTTAATGGGAGCTCATAAAATTGTTCGTTATCATCATTAATCTATTGGGCATTACCAAGTCCCTCTAGTGGTGATGCTGTGTAGCACAGGCAAGAGTTGAGCTGCAGGTATTATATAGGAGAGAGAAACCCTGAGATACTCTGAGAGAAACCATCAATAAATATTGGATTATTTATCATCAGGTTGATTTAATTGTAAAAACCTAAAAATGGAGTATTTGTCATTGATTTGACTGGATTATAAATTTTATTACATTGTATTTGGTGTACTCACTTTCATTGCCAGTGGTTTAGATATTAATGACTGTGTGTTGAGTTATTTTGAGAGCACAGCAAATTCACCCTGTTATACAAGCTGTACACTGACTACTTTACATTGTATCAAAGTGTCGTATCTTCAGTGTTGTCCCATGAAAAGATATAATAAAATATTTACAAAAATGTGAGGGGTGTCCTCACTTTTGTGAGACACTGTACATTATGATGAATATTATTAAATACATTTCCTGTATATGGATATACTAAAAATAGCTTTAAACACTCTTTCTCCCAGCAGTGAGAGCAAGTGCTTTGACCCCTTTAATCTGGTGAGAGTACATGTTATTACTTCTGGTCTTTAGAAACTGCACTAACAAAAAGAGCCTTATATTCAAGTATTGTGTTCAAGGCCAGATCAGAAGTCATTCAAACCTTCTGGTACATTGTTCAGAAAAGAATCTGCTGAATATTCAGAGAAAAGCAGAGATGTGTAACCTTTCCCTCACAAACCGAAGCTCCTCTTAGAGCTTTACTTAAGGTATTGCCTTTGCAATCAACAAAACTCTTTTGTTACTCTACCGAGAAGAGTAAGCATTTGCACGTCTGCCTTCAAGTGGATCATTGAACAACTTGAACGGAAAACAGAGATGATGTGTCATCCAGCAATCAGCAGAGCAATGATGCAGCAGAACAGGAAACAGTACACATCCAGGTTTGGTTCCAAGTTCATCATGAAACAAATACATTGATCACCTTTAACATAGTGGAAAAGGACTGTCAGCTTTGAGAGCTGAAACTATTTTTTGTCAGGATTTTATATATGCTCAGTGCATATTGCAAATCCCAGTTTTCTTCATATTTATGTTTTTTTTTTTGTTGTTTGATGTCACATTGTTGTTGTTTTTAACTCCTGTCTTCTCATTTTTTCTAACTTATTCCAATGTTTGGTCACCAGATGACATTTATCACATTTTTCTATTTATTTATTTATAATACCAATTTATTTATTTATTTATTTATAATACCAATTGTTCATTTATTTGCAAGGGGGCTACTAAGGACTGATTTTATTATATTCCAGTCTGAATATGGGTGACTGTTAAAAGCAAAATTTTTAAAATTCACCTCCAGGAAAGAATAATTGCTAAACCAGGACTTCCTTAAGTCACAAATACACGCATCATCCAATCACCTTTCAACTACTTTTGTAGCCACAAGCAGCAGTTGTTCAGTGGCTGAGGGCTTCAAACCAGAGAATTGCTAATTTTATGCTTTTTTTTACACCTTTACATTCATGTTACACATGTTACAGTTGGAATAGTAGCTGTATATTGTATTGTGTATTGTATTGTATATTGTATAGTGTATTGTGTATTGTATTGTATATTGTATAGTGTATTGTGTTTTGTATTTTTCCTCTGTCTTTGCGGTCAGGAGAAAGGAATCAGTTCCAAGATTGCTTAAAACGTGCTGCCCCACAGAAGGCCTGTTTCTGCAACCCTTGTGTCTGCTTCATGACTCATTTGTAAAAGAACAGGCATCCTAACCTTCCTCACCCTCCTCACTGGTGTTCCTATGATGAAATAATAGCAGCAAATCAGCCATCATGTAGCCTAGCAAGGAAACAAAACCAAAAAACAGCTATCATGTAGCCTAGCAAGGAAACAAAACCAAAAAACAGCCATCATGTAGCCTAGCACAGGAAACAAAACCAAAAAACAGCCATCATGTAGCCTAGCACAGGAAACAAAACCAAAAAACAGCCATCATGTAGCCTAGCACAGGAAACAAAACCAAAAAAACAGCCATCATGTAGCCTAGCACAGGAAACAAAACCAAAAAACAGCCATTATGTAGCCTAGCACAGGAAACAAAACCAAAAAAACAGCCATTATGTAGCCTAGCACAGGAAACAAAAAACAGTGGCATTGCAAACAACTTCCAAACACAGTCAAATGACACTTACTCATGTTAAAAAATGGAAACCCTTAGCTCTTAATAGTTTCTTTTTTATTAGTCTGGCTTTAGCTGTTAGATTATGGGCTCTGTACCCTTGTAGAACTTATGCATGTTTCTGATCGTACTGCACACACGCTATGAGACACTGAGGAAGGAGCAGTGTTGATGGAAACTGCTACATCTGTCATCATAAGATGCTGTGCTGTGTTGTTTGGAACATGCAAAAGCACAGGGCTGTGAAGGCTATGCAGGGGAAATGTATAAAATGGATTTTATATAAGACATGCAATAACTTTAAGCTTACATAGCTTTAAGCTTACAATAGCCATTTTTTAGTAACTGCATGTTATTTGTTTACTTGTTTTGTGCAGACAGAGCAAATGATCTGTTTAATTAAGTAATTACAAATAACAAATTTTTTTACGTATGAAAATATACAACAATGACTGCAAAGCAAACGTCCGTGCTTTGCTGCGTACGCAGGCGCTCTTACCTTTGCTTAAGGCAGGTGTTCGAGATGGTGCCCCAGGACTTTGGGCTGCTGTTGCCACACTCCAGAAAATCATTTCCAGCTTGCTGAACATGGCTAACTACAGTGAACTTGTGACCCTGTCCAGGTGTGCTGCTCTGCTCTCCTCAGCCGTACTGTTCTGACTGCTGAAGTGTATGTGCTGCCAGATGGGCTGGCTGCATACTGCAATAGTAAACTTATCAAACACACTTGTATGAGTTGTAGGTACAAGGTAGCTACAATTCTAATAAAGTGGCTGGTAAATATAGGGAGACCAGTGACTTAATTAAACAATGTTTAGGCTAAGGGGATTAGCCTGGAGTGCTCCACCAATAGCTTTCTACAGGACCAGCTAATCCTGATAGCAAGTGAATAGTGAGTCCACTAAACTACAGGCTATCATTTTTGCGCACACAAACATCCCAGCGCAACCATTAAGTTAGAGCTCTATGTGTTTACACTATGTAGTGGAGGCTGAATTGAACAACAGCCAATTAGTATGAAGATTACTTTTGTTATACCTAATCTCCTTTATTACATTTTGTTTTGTAATGTTTATTGATTCATAAATGCTTTAAATATTAATAAAGTGACAATGTGCTACTGTGACGTATGAACCCCGGAGGGTTGCACGAAGCTGACAGGACTCACGTTAAAAGTGAAATAAACGAACCGCTTTATTTCTCGGTTTCGTTGTGACAAACGTTCAAACACCGACGACGAAAATGACGTTCACATATACAAAAACCCACAGCACAATGTGACCCATACACGCTTTTAAACACTCACCCTGACGAGACACAGGTGCAACGTATTACAAACACAACAAGCTCATTCACGCTCTAACATAAACATACGCTCATTCATACAACATAACAGAACACACCTCCACACCGACACGCCCACACAGACACGAGATGGGGGAGGCGGCCAGGGCGGCCATCGTGACAGCTACACCTAAGGGAAATATCATAATTGCTCTTCTGTAGCAATCACTGATGATCTTTGGCACTCTAGGAAAACAAAAAGTAAACATCTTTTCAGTCATTTTTGGGGACTGCAAGCATTTTGTTGCCTTTCTTTTTTGTACATTTAATGGTCATTTCAATTGGTTTAAAATGGATTTTCTTACCTTAAGTTTGTCCAAAAATCCTTTTTTGTTGAATCTTCCAAAAGCACAAAGCATTTTTGGAGTTGGAGGCTTGGTTCCAAACAGCTCCATTCCTTTCTTCCTCTGTTCCTCTGTCTTGACTACAGCTGAACCTTTGGCCTTCATCAGTTTCCTACAAATCAGGGGAAAAAATCAGCACTCAGTATTGACAGAAATCTTTGTCAGCATAAATTATATTTCAGTATCATAATATGCAAGTCTTTTTAACTGTTGAGCTGACCTCCCCTTTCTAGCCAGAACCTTCTGGGATTCTGGGTAATGAATCAGTATATCATTGAGATCTTTCTTATCCAGCACAAAGAGGTTGGCAAATCCATGTGCTGCTACATTGGCTGTTCTTCTGTTGCCTCCATTAGCTGACGACTGTAGAAGACTAGGAGAGAGTCCATTTGAAATTAGTCATGCACTCTGCCATTACCTGAACTGCATACATAAACACACTGTAAAATGGATTAACTGAGGATAGCCATACCTAATCTCACCAAACACGCAGCCTGCCTTCAGTGTCACAAAGACAGTCTTGTTATCAGGCCCACCAATGACCTGCACCTCCCCGGCTTTGATGATGTACATCTCCTTACCAATGTCACCCTGTAGAACAAAACCAACTGAAATAAACTGTCTTAGTGTTCTGTTAGTGTTTGGTAAATTTGAACACTTGTTAGCATTTATGAACTGACCTTCTTGCAGACAAAGTCTCCAGGCAGATACACTATAGACTTCAGCCTCAGCAGCATGTCTATAAGCATCTGGTTCTCACAGCCCTGAAGCAGCATATGATCAGGGAGCTCTGTGTTATTTCTAGTGCACATAGACTCTCTCAAGATTCTTCAAACTGGAGCCAGGGACCAAACAAATCTCACCTTAAACAGGTCAATCTTCTGGAAAGTGGCAAGGTTAATGTCCACAGCTATGGCTGTTCTCATCACCAGAGGCATCTGCTCCAGCAGCTCAGACTCGTCTGAGAAGAAAGAGGCAAAACATGTTCTGTCTTATCCCACTCGACATCCTGCATATTTTTATGAAATATTCCATTCAGTATTCCATTCTGCATTCTGTATATACATGTTATCAGGCAGGTCTTACCCAGCATCCCCTGGGAGTCCCAGGTATAGTTGTACCATGTACGCACTCTATGTTGCACCATCTTTGGAATGCGGTTTGCCACCATGTAAGCAACGCATGTATCCATAGACGCACGGAAGTACGTTTCACCAGCAGTGGCTGCACCAATTACGTCTCTCATCTGTAACACACCATCATACACTAAAACACCGGACACATATCATCTGTAACACACCATCATTATGCACTAAAACACCAGACACATATCATCTGTAACACACCATCATACACTAAAACACCAGACACATATCATCTGTAACACACCATCATTATGCACTGAAATACCAGACACATATCATCTGTAACACACCATCATACGCTAAAACACCAGACACATATCATCTGTAACACACCATCATACGCTAAAACACCAGACACATATCATCTGTAACACACCATCATTATGCACTGAAATACCAGACACATTAATCCCACTTAAAACTGCTTGTTCTGCCACTTTCAAATCAATGAAACATTAATTAAAAGAGATTTTTAACAAGGAGTGGAGCCTATAGAATAAGAGCTAAAGACTGTAGCGGTCGGTCAGCTGTGAGAATTCCGTGAACAAATGGGTTTGGTTGGACAATCCCAAGGAATTCTACACCTTGTGTCTTTTACCTGTCCAATTAAACTTGAGAAGACAAAGACACCAACAAAAAAATTAGCCAACTGAAACATGATCTCAAAAACTGTGTGAGGTTCTGGAAGTCCACCAATGTTGATCAGAGTCCGCACAGCAAAATAGTAACAGCGCAAGTACCTGTGGAAAAGAAAGGGACTTTTATAAAGGATTACACAAAACTATTATATTCAAGATTTAGCTAATTGAAATAATATGAATCTGTGTTTATATAAGAAATGCACATTAGCACAGTCACTGGAAAATGCCGAATAAGCTGGAGCAAAGCTGGAACAAAAAAGGTGTAGAGACAAAAATGTCTACCTGGCCAAGAATGATGGACAAAAAAAATGAGCCAAAAAAATAGTTGGTCATCTGAAAGATTTGACCGAATAAGGTGTCTGGAAAAGGTAGTTCTGCGATCATCAACAGGGATTTCTCTGAGTAGAAGAAGCACCTCAGGTAGCTATGAGGATATAAAAATCCAGAAAGTCTAATGCTATCACAATAACTCATGGATCACAATTTATTTTACATTAATTTGAGTATCAACTGGGCTTTCAGGCAAAGATTAAGCTTAGTTTTGGACTTTTAGTTCCATCTTTGTCTTGTTTCAACTCAAACCTGAGAAACCAATTTCTTGTCTAAGGTAAAAATGACAGGAAAACTATATAACTTCCATTATATCAGCAATTCTTTTGGG
Source organism: Sternarchorhynchus goeldii (assembly GCA_028565775.1). Taxonomy (NCBI): domain Eukaryota; kingdom Metazoa; phylum Chordata; class Actinopteri; order Gymnotiformes; family Apteronotidae; genus Sternarchorhynchus; species Sternarchorhynchus goeldii. Next base: position 8,111,812 of record JAOXYF010000008.1, read on the forward strand.
ATTTTTTTTTAAACATTGTTTAATTTAGGACACATCACACATACACCTTGTGCATATGTATAATGGAATGTATATACAGAGTTTGTTAATATTCACTTCTTTTAGCTTGTAAACAAGATACGTACGCATTGCCTTCACCACTGTAAACCCATTTGGATGTGCCAATGCCTTGGTAATAGGAGGCCACATAGAAAAGGCAGGAGTTGATATGAAGTACAAACAGGAGATATCCAATGGTGCGAATAACTCTAAAACAATAACGAGGGAGTAAGTGGCATGCGTGACTTTACAAGCTCATGCAGACTCGAACTTTAAAACTGCTGACAAGTTAAAATAATCATATATTTAAAAGCAGAAAACATATTAATAAGTAATGATAACACTGTCAAATTTTATACAGCCTTATCACTTATGATAACATATCTCCAGATATAACATACCTCCAGATATAAGCTTTAGTCATAATGCCCTCAAGCCGATCACTGAATTCATAAAATGCTCCAAGCTTACAAAAAAAGAGTCACCATGAGTGCTTTTACAACTACATATCAGAATCCAAAATAATAACAAAAAATCTAAAGCAGACACATCATGACATACTTTCATTAGGCGATTGATCCTGAAAACAGATCGGAATCCAAATGGAATGTACAACAAATCCAAGGGCATGACCGCTATCAGATCATACTAAATAAACAAACAAAAAATGTTACTACTGAGTTTCAGTGTGAAGACTGAAATATATTAATAAACTTTTAGATCCTATTTTTTAATTACCTGAAATTTTTTGGAGTCTCTGTAGTTCTTCTTAATTACAGCTCTGTCATACTAGCAGGATAAAACAGAACAATGTATTTTTGATAATGGAACAGAAGGAATCCAGTACTGATGTTTTGAGCAAAGATAAAAAAGCAAATTAATAGTAATATTCTATTTAGGTTTTTGCATACAATAATGTCACCAGCTATGCAGAACTGCAGCCGTGGCTGGAAAACAAGCATGTCGATGATGTAGATGAGGTCTGCTAGGACATCTAAGGTGACCCACACAGGAACCATCCCAGGAGTGTGGTAGGGGAAGGCCATGCGAACTGGTATGAACCAAAGGTTGTAGTTCAAAGCTATAGTGACCATGCTAAGCCAAACGATGTACCGGCGATCTACACATGATTGTACAAACGAGTAAGAAAGAACAACAGTAAATTACATTTAGGTAAAGCTGAAACAGGTTCTGTTTATTACATTGGTGTGTTTGAGAATATTTTGCCAGGCCTGTGGTTAGCACTCTGGTTTGTAATGGGTATAGTAGTAAGTGGTTAGTACTCTGGTTTGTAATGGGTATAGTAGTAAGCAAAGTTTTGCAATGTTTTGTGAAGTTTATAACCTGTGAATGGTTCCAAGGATGTGCCCAGTACTTTGTCCACTCTTTTATCAGTGGGTTTCAACATAGCATCTATAAGGGTACATTTGATTGGTGCACTGACAGAGCCCTTCGACTTGGCTGGTGCAGCTCCTGCTTTGTTCTCTTTCTTCTTCTCTTCTTTCTTTTCCTCAGCTTTCTGAGCCTGATCCTTCCTCTCATCCTCCTCTTTTCTCTTTCTCTCCATCTCTTGCCTTTTTAAGAAATCTTTTTTTCTCAGAACAGGTGCTGTGTGAGGAAAAATGGACAAGTGTGTTAAGTGACAAATAATAAACATGTTGCAGGTGAGTAGTCATAAGTAACGAATAAGTAGACAGTGGTCGCCTCTGTGCTGTGTGATTTGCTTTTGACGAATACTAAACTGTTCTTGAAGAGGTAACTGATGGCTCTGTAGTTGCTGAGGACTTTGTGCTGTGGTCTACAGATATTAATTTGAAATTAAACATTACAAAAACAAAAGACATGAAGATTGATTTACGTAAAGCGCCACCAGTTTTCATCACCTGTATTGATTAACAGCACAGCAGCTAACTTTGGTCAGATGACTTTCTTGACAGTTATAAATACCAAGGGACAATTATTGATGATAAGCTGTCCTTTAATGTGAATACTGATATAATTGATCAAAAAACTACCAACAGATACTGTGTTTCTTAAAGAATTTCACCATCCTCAGTGTGGACAGGAAGCTCTTGAGCCTTTTTTCCTGCCATGTATTTTTGCATAGTTTTGGGACTCGCCCCGTTACAAGTAACATATTCATGTGTCTTGTTACCAAGATGCTGAGCATGAGTTATCCAGACCTTACCCTTAACTCTGAGTTCCAACTTCTTGAATCAGTACATAGATTTAGGTGACATAGATCTCTCAATGGTGAAAAGCATCAGACAGAAGAACTCTTTCCTATCCAAGGCTGTAGGGTTATTACATTGTGTTTTGATGCTGGGTTTTGTGTATTTTGATGCTGGGTTTTCATTATTATGTTTGCTATTTAATATATGTGGCTGCAAAACAAATTTCCCATGGGAACAATTAAAGCAACTACCCTGACCTTAAGTGACCTGACCTGACCTGACCTGACCTCACTCTGTACTCACTGATGGGAGGGCTGTGCTCTGGTGAGGATGCATATGGGTCCAGGATTTTGTCCTTGTACACTTCTGTTCTTTCCCGTATCTGCTTGGTTATCTCATGAAGTTGTGCATCCGTGTATTTGTTTATTACTGTGTGACGTGGCAGACAGAGTCTTTCCTCCCTAAATCAAATAAACAAACATTTCCAAATAAACATCTGCCAGTAGCATAACTGTTAATGGCATAATTTAGTTTGGAAAAATATAATATTACTAAACTTAACAAAACCTAAAACAAATTTATCAGATTGACAATATTATCAAACTTAATTTGAATGGTCATTCTTGCAAACATTTTTCATTGGTTATATAATGTATTTTCTCAGTCATTAAAACCAAAATGATTGTAGAATTGTTTGCAGATTCCTGAGTTGTGGGACAGATGTGTGCAAAGTTTTCTCTGCTCTGTAACATCGTCTATAACGTCTTGAGTTCAAATTGTGCACTTTGCAGACAAGGCAAATTGTCCATTTGACACAATGCCAAGAGGCACTTCTTCTTCTGCCAAATGAACCTCTCGATGACACTGAAGGCTAAATGCAGGTGCACGTGTCCTTCATTACAGGAACTACTGAACTTATTCAGGCCTTGTGTTTTCTTTTTCTTACTGTTGTCACTTCAGTGTAAGTAGCTCTTGAGAGCTGCTTTAATCACAAGAGCTTCTTTAATCACAAACCTCATAATCTCTTTTTCACCTCAGTAATCCTGCTCTCTTGCAGACACAGATCCTGTGGGTAATGTTTATGTCTGCTCAGTATGAGACTGAATGCCCCACTCTTTTGTTTAATTCAGGTTTCCAGCTGATTCTGTGATTAATTACGCTCGCTATTTTGTGCAATCACCTCATTAATCAAATGCAAGTTCTGGCTAGCATGTCCATTCATATTAATCAGTGATTCAGTAACTGAATTAGTAACTGATGTGGTTTGCAAAGTGTGTTTTGTAGCATAACTAGTACACAAGAAAAATGGACAATGTGTAGTAAAAGCCCTCTGGAAAAGAACTGGAGTCATCATGTAGGTCTGTGCTAACATGAAACTGCCGAACCACAGCAGTCTTACCCTTCAGATGGTGGCTGTTCACTGCCACAATGAGCTGGCTTGTCCTCTGGCTTTGGGATGGGAGGAGAGTCAGGTGTATGTGCTGGTGCTGGAGAGGATATACACAGTCATGCTAAGGGTTTAGAAGGGACTTTCTCTGTTCTGCCTCTACTGGCAGTGTTCTCATAGGTAGTGCAGTGCAGTGTACAGATGGGACTGGAAGCCCTGACTGCAAGCATACACAGCAGCCCTGCAGGCACCTCCGACTCCATTACCTGAACTGCCACTGAATAAAATGCAGAGCATTCAGGCCTACATTAGCTTATGTTAGTCCTATTCTTTATAGCTGTAGGGGGGATTTCTCACAGATTTTAGTAGCCGTTCACTCACCAGGATGTTTTCCCACTTCCATAGACTCTTTTCCTTTAGCTGCAGACTTTTCTTCCTCTAAACTTTGGCCCAACTTTGTAAAAATATCAAAATATATCAGAATTCTGATAACCTGACCTTTTGTCAGTTGATTACAACAATTGTTATCCTCATTATACTTTTCAGTAGAAAGAAAAGACTTGGTTAAAGGCAGTTCCAACATGAACACTCTCCCACAATGGTTTAATCAGCAATAAAAACGATCCACTTCAACATACATAATCCTATCCTCCTCCCATACTTGCCACTGTTAAACCGATGCTTGTAGTAGAAATGACAAAATGATATAACTTTGTTGGAGCAAATATGTAATATGTAAATATGTAAATATGTAAAAATGTACAAAATAATACTGGGATAGAATCATTCAACTGGTGCCCACAATTAAGAGAAAAAATCTTTAGCTATGGAAAACTGACACACACTAAAGAGAAACTTGTGACTGAAAATGGACGTATCCTACCATGGCTGAGGTAGTGGAGCTGATGCAGGTGGTGTAGGAGCCTGTGTCGTAGCTGGGGCCGGAGCTGAAGCCAGGGCATGTGCTGGGGCCGGAGCAGGGTCTGGACCCACGGGGCCTCTGATAAGCTTCTTAAGTGTGCTGATCATCCTGGAGACTCACTGGTTCTGCTGCTTTGTGAAGGGACTCTGCATGTGATCTTTTCTGTGCTTATCTTCTAGCTGTCCTCCTGATAGAATTAGTGCTTTTAAACCAGTAATACCCACTTGTATCACCACTGCCACAGTGTGAGCTAAATATAGCACACTAATACAGTTCACTTTTTTGTCCTAAAAACAATTTTTGGGAATATAATGCTATTTCAAGGAGTTTTCACATGGTGGTAAAGAACTGTAAACGATTTAAATTGCATGACAGCCAAGTTGTTTTGCTGGATTTGTTGGTCATATGAAGCCAAGAAGCACTTCCTTAATTAAAGCTTATATGTGTGTTCAGTAGAAGGGATTACTCTGCTGTAGTCTCGTCGGGTATAGACGGACCCTACATGCTCAAACAGCTGAAGTAGTAGCTTCGTGATTAGCTGATGAAACATGGAAAGAACGTAATATATGTTACAGCAGACAGAAGCGAAAGATGGCATGTAAAAAAAAGCAATAAACGTAAAAGGATTTTGTAATAAACGTATGACAGGCTCCAAGACTAAATTATTATTTAACTAACCTAGTTATTTGACTCACTCAAAATACTACAATAACAACATTTTAAATTATTACATCTTATCCAGCAAGTAAGCAAAACTTCGCTGACTATGCTACGTCAGCTAAATTATGCAGCTACTTTACAGTTCTTGACGACTGCATTTGGATTAGAGCAAACTAAAAAAGCAAAGTCAAGGCAGATAAAGCAACCGAACCCCTTTAAGAACTAGTGATAAAAAAGTGCTGAAAATACACCTACGTTTTAATTCTGTCAGAATTTGGAAATTGGAGTCATATATGCGTATTACGTGATGCACGTCACAGCGACCTACCAGACTACGAAATTCTAGAACAGCACTGTTACAGTGTTGCCATGGTGAATGACGTAAGCAAGAGAAACTGCGGCGCTGGAGACTTCGTGAGACTTTGCCCCAAACTTTTCATTTTTTCTAACTTTCTTCCTTATTTCGTTTTATATCTTCCCATTTACAGTCATGCCATTTAAAACGCCTTCGCCAAAATCCCATCTACAGATCGGTATGTTAAATAAATGTGTGTGTACGTCATTCAGTACAACTAAGCTAGCTGGAGTAGTTATCCCTATTGCGTGAGACCATCTTATGCGGCTATTGTATTTAAAAATATATTATAAAAACATTTTAATGTAAAATATTAGATTTTAGAAACAGAATAAAACTGGATTCAGTGACGTTAAGGAATTAAATATAAATCAATTTGTCACAGATGGACAGAAAATAAGCGGCATTAACTACAACCATCTGAGAGCCTTGTGCAGAATCAGCGGCCTGAAGGATGGGTAAGAAAAACTCCTTTACGAGTTGGACATGGACATAGATGTTAGCTCTACTTTACGAGTTTATTATTTTTTAAAATTCATTTTTGGTGAACAGCCTGAGCTGTCCCAGTCCGCTGGAATTGCATATTGAAATATATTTAATTTACTCGAGTATTATTTCTCTGCTATGGTATAATGTTTATGTTGTTTACAGTGACATCTCACAGCCTTCTGAAGAGTCTCATAAAGAATTCATGAATTCCTATAAAAGAATATTCCTGCGGCCTCCCAAAATAATGCCTGTGATCCTGCTGCACTCAGAGGGCAACGTGTGAGTACCAATATTAAACGTAGGCTGGTACAGGGAACCTTTAATGTTATAATACACCTGTAGTGATTTCATCATTAACACCATAACTAGACTAAATCAGTTCCATCAGTGGAAAACTTGTATTTGTTTGTCATTACTTCACTTAAGACAAAGCCAGAATTCTTCGACAAGCTATACTTATGTCATAAGCTTCTGGAACATTGACGTTCTCCCAATAAAAAAGAAAAAAAAAAGAATTCTGAAAGGGAGATGTGTTTCTTTGTTCTGAGAATTGGTCTGCATTGTTTGGAATTGGGTACCTAAAAAGAAAGTCACAAACAGGATGTCTCAGACAAAAGGCGTGGGCCGTACCGCTCTGTTCCCCCCAGAGGGCCGTGACGCAGAGAGCTCGCTGCATGTCAGTCAAAAGCTGCTCTCTAACAATCCCACTCATATAGATTGAGTAATGTTTACAGTGCAAGAACAGCCTGAAAGGCCTGTAAGGAAAAGAACGAATGTTCTTGTGGGTAGTGCCATATGAGTCATGCCTTTAATTGGCTTGAGTATGGATCCACTCACAGTTGGAGCTGGGGCATCTTGTGAAGCGCCAAGGAGTTATTCATGGGTTGATTTAAATGCCAAGTGGAACAATGATTACCACTAAAACAATGTCACAAACTCCAGTTAAGGTAATTTTGACAGCAGGGGTCTTATGTGCGTTCAGGTGCTAACAAGATGGCAATCTGGCAAGGTTATTTTAGATGGTAATTTTATTGATTTATTTATTTTAATTTACAAGGACTGCTATGACAGTAATATTGTTGTATTTGATGCATGGTGATGTATTTGTGGGGGTCCTTTTTCCTGGAATGATGATATGATTTGGAGGAGTGATCTGGTGTGCTGTGTCCCCCTGTCTGTAGCTGTGCTCCACACAGGCTGAGGGCAGCAGACTCCACCGTCTCCTCCATGACAAGAAGCAGGAAACCTCATGGGAAACACACTCAGGAGAAGCTCATCAGCCATGCCATAAAAGCTTTCAAGAAGTTGTGAGTGTTATCAGGGTTTCTCCAGTCTTTGCATTTAGATGTGTGCATTCCTATAAGGAATTATACTTGACAATGGAAAGTTGATTTGAAATAGATCACTGTCTGTTTGAAAATGAGTTATTTGGAGACACTGTTCTATTACATAGTAATATCCTGCACTGAGTCAGCAGAAAGCCTTCAGCCAAGGTGATATGATGCATCATCAATGTTTATGTTAATTTATTTATCTTATATCCTTCTTTATGTGTGTGAGAGAAACACAGCCACACGACAACTGCAGTCAGTAACTCATCCAGTCGAGGGCAGTCTAACACCCTTTCATGGAGTTTCAAGATTTGCATTCCTGTAATCCTGTTACTGTACTTGTACTTCTAGTATTCCTGTGAAAACAAATTAAGAACCACAGGCTTCTTCTTCATCTTCTTCATCTTCATCATCATTTTTCTTCTCCTTTTTCTTCTTCTTCGAATTACTTAAAAGTTCCCATCAGAAACCATTTATTCCCCAATAAATCCCAACATTTATTCCCCAATAAATCCCAACATTTATTCCCCACAGAAACATGCACTTGTATTAAAGCAGTACGATAGTGAACTAATCAAATGCAGCAGTATCATTGAAGACAGGAATAAAGAGAGAAGCATTAAGAGAAAGAGAGGGAGGCCAAAAGTAAGACAGATAAAGAGTGTAAGACAGGGACAGTGTAAGAGAGTGAGATAGACTGATAGAGGGAAGGAGACAGAGAGTGAGATAGACTGATAGAGGGAAGGAGACAGAGAGTGGGAAGGAGACA
>JAOXYF010000008.1:8120037-8139847 GCA_028565775.1 Sternarchorhynchus goeldii
GAGAGTGAGATAGACTGATAGAGGGAAGGAGACAGAGAGTGAGATAGACTGATAGAGGGAAGGAGACAGAGAGTGAGATAGACTGATAGAGGGAAGGAGACAGAGAGTGAGCAAACAGATTCCTACGGCTCCCTCGCACAGGAACTTTAATGTGTGTTCAGTGTCCCTTGCACCAGTACCGCACCTCAACAGTTTCTTTCTGTTGTGGCTGTGTGATTTTTCCTCTTTGACCTGAGAGGCTTCTTTTCTTGTAATTAAATCTTGTTCCTTCCCTGCTGTACTCTGGGTTTCTGGCCGTGGGCTTTGTTACCTGTTTTTTTTGTATCAGACCAAGGAGGATCAGAGACAGGGATCTGAGGCTGCAGAGCTGTATGTGTGAGCGTTAGTGTGTGCGCAGCTTCAGGTCTATGTGAAGCACAACCTCACGTGGTGCCCCTTTCAGGAAGGAGGTGAGCAGGCAGTGTTCGGGCCTCATAAGGTGGGCCCATGTACCTGCTATTGATTGCTCTGGGTAAGAGGTTGATGGCACATTAGGTGTACATAACACACTTCAGAGTTGTTTTTTTAGCCACCTGGAGGTGTGGGGAATCAGCTTCACATGTTGAATGCCATGACAGTTTTTTATATATCTCATGATAAGGGTCATGATCATAAAGTCAGGTTAACTTTATAAAACTCCTTGCCATGAAATGCAATGAAAGTAAGAAGAATGCCAAGCCATACCAAGATTTGGTGAGTTTTTATTCGGGGTGTTTAATGTATTCGGACAAGTCATTAAAAGGGCCAAAACAAAAATAGGAATTCTTCTTCATGGGGTGCATTTAGAGCCAAGAAGCCTGTAATGCCATGTCAAAAACGTTCCCAGAATGCACAGATCACATTTCAGTTAGAGAGTCAACACCTCAGCAAACACAATAATAAAGCACAAGGTTTCTTTGGGTTTCCTACCTCTGTCCCTTCTGGTACAGATGGCTACAGAAAGCCCTTTACACTGATGGGCTGTGTTCAGTGGCCTTACACCCAGACAGCAGGGGTTGTTTAACCTGTCACCCAGACATTTCTTCTTAACCTTAGAGAGTGTGCCAGAGTCTCCAGACACCGTGTAGAAGAGGAATCATGCAGAGCGGTGTTCCACATGCGAGCGGAGAGGTGCTCATGTGCGTGGAAGGGTGTTCCACACACGTGTTAGGGCATTCACACACGCACAGAGGGGCTTTCCACACACGCACGCTTCCCGCCCAGTTCGGATGGGCTTTGGGCTAATCTCCTCTCTGCCTTTGTGTCTGTGATCTGCCTGCTTGCCTGGGGCATCTGCATGCAGGTCCTTGCCTTTATTCGTTCTTTCTCTTTTGTATCTGGATATGTGGGTTACCTTTATGCCAACTGCAATCCATCAGTGCCAGAGTGTGTTTGAGAGATGAGCTGGAGATGTAGGAAACAGGGTCGCGCTCATGTTTTAACATGTGAGGAAGGGGCTTGATGTACCCACTGAGATGTGCTGTCTGGAAGTTCATGTGGAAAGAGCATTAGCTAACAAGACTCCACTAACTTTACTCGGAGCCATGTGAGATTAAGCAGATATGGGAGAATATGAACTTAATCTCTGGGTATGTGTCAAAGGTGCCTTCCCAGGGGGTTGGTGTAAAAGGGTAAACAAACTGAGAAAGATCATCGCCAGTTTGTTCGATTGTAGCTGACATCATGATATTTGTATAAGATAAAGGGAGAGCTTGGTGTGTATGTGCACACACACACTCCACGTATGTGTGTGTGTGTGTGTGTGTGTGTGTGTGTATGCGCACATATATGTGAGGGTTTTCTCTGTGTCACATGCACCCTGCTGCCTTTTCCCAGCCTTCCTATAAAGTCTATTCATCTGCTGAATAGGTCATCTGATGATGATCTTACTTTTGATCTATTGCCATGGATCACTGGTGTGTGTGTACCATGTGTATCTGTGCTTGTGAATTTATGTGGTGTGTGTGTTAGTGAGTGAGTGTGTGTTAGTGTATCCTTGCATGTTTTTACATCTGTTCCTTCCATAAAGCCAGATTTCCCCATCCCGGACCATGGGGAGTTTGGTCCAACTGTGCCTGCCTGGCAAAGAAACACACACACACAAACACGCACAAACACACTCACACACAGACTCACACACACACACACACACACACACACACAGACCCGCACTTCCTGCTCTTGTGCCCTGTTCCCGTGAGAGCCTTCCTGTGTGCCAGTGCTGGGGGCAGGAAACGTTTGGCTTCCCCACGCATTGGGGCCCCGCCTTGCATCCCCTTGGCCAGGCAGCCGTGGTAACGGGATGGGGAGAGGGCCCTTGATGCATGAGCCAAACTAGAAGACGTTTGCCTTGTTTTATGAAGGAAGACGGCAGGGGCAGCCTGCTCTGTCTGCTCTGTCTGCTCTGTCTGCACTTTTCCCTGTTGTTATTGTTGTATCTGGTACCTTTATTTTTATGTATGAATCCATGCCATGTCCTTCCTCAGGACTTTCCATTCTAGGTGGTTTTCCCCCTTCCATTAATTCTCCCGTTGTAGTTATCTGGGATGCTCAGAGGATGTGGAAACGCTATTTAACCTACTTTTCTCATTCAATTCTGCCTGCCACATTGGTGGATTGTACTGTCCTGCTCTGGTCATGTGCAGTAAAATATGTATGCTGACTCAAAAATGCACTCAGAAAAAAGTGCAAAAGGAGAACCTGATTGGTCCATGGTTTGTACATTAGTAGAGTAGAGCTGTTCCCATTACACTTTTATGACTGTATGAATTTGTTCATTTAGTTGTATTGCTCATTATGCATGTGTGATTAGGTCTGTGGTCCACCTGTGTTTAGGACTAAGGGTAGTTTATATGAATATGATAAGAAATCAGACCATAGCGACAGGTTGAACAGCAGGCGATACGCACAGCCTGGAAGCCCTATGGCTGCTCTCGCTCTTCTGTTCATCTGCATGGGTTTATTTGTGACCACAGATGTGAGATGAGTGAACATGTGTCAGTGCAAAGCAATAAAAGACTGGCATGATGCCATACCCACAGTAACCCTCTCCCTTTAGCTATTCATCTTCTCATTAACGTCTTTCCACTGATGAATTTACTTTGCACCAACTGGTTTATATCATTCCCTCAGTCTCTGGTGGACTCCATTATCCCACATTACATCTATAATATGTGTATCCTGTGGTATGTTTAGTCTTGATAGTGTTTACTCTTTGGCAGACTTTTTCTAGGCCAGGTCATTTATAAAGCTCTAGGGATCCGTATCTGAGGTGCGAATGCTGGGGAAATGCTTGGCTTGCTCTCTATCAGAATAAAGTATCTAAACCAGTGATGTAGTTCAAAATTTTGTTATGCTGACATATTGCCTTTGGGAGTTAGCCATTAAAGTAGACGCTAAATTGATGGCCATGCTAGCTCAGAGGCTAACATTCAACATGATGCAGTGTTATGTTCAACCATCACTTTTTTTATTTTTGGTATTTACTCATTCGTATGTATTGTGTTCACTTTAAATCAGTAGAATGTAAAATAAGTTATTTAATTGAGCAGTGTGTATATCTTTTCATAGAGAACATGAGATATTTAAAAAAAACAACAACGATTACCTCATGGTTTCAACTTTCATTATATTGGTAAAGGCCTGTCACAGTCTCTGGGCTGCAGTGCTGTCTTACCACATCTTCGTTAAATAATTGTGACTTTCTCTTTCAGTACTGAAACAAACCTTGGCCATCCATGTCTTATTTTGCTTAAATTGGGCAGAAGTCTGTTATGTAGTCAAACCTAGAACCTGTAGTTGTATATGTGTGTTGAAAGATTTTTGTTCCCACACTTTGCATTATAATAGAAACACACATCTGAATCTTTTCCATCACTTTTTCATGGTCAGACAGGTGTGCTTGACCAGGCACTCACCATGGAAAATAAGACATTTCTCTTTTTTTTTGGACATCTGAAAAATGGAAATATCCATCCACTTGAGGATTGCTTCTTTTTACTGTGTTAGATTGTATATAAAAAAAAACCCAGACATGAATAAAAACAGCAGATCACCTTGTTGTGGAAATATCAACAGCAGTAGCTAGAGCTGTGAATTCTCTGTGTCCTGACTGACCCAGTACATTGGAAAATCTTCTTTCTCTATGTTTGAGGAAGACTGAGAGCTAAGCTTCATTAAAGGAGGGCTGTGAAGCCTAAAACAGCTGCAGTGGAAAATCCTCAGTCAGAGGAGGGTTGGGTCTGGAGCTTGTGAGAGAAAATGAACTCCAACCCAGGACAGGTGGACGCTGACTATACCGTTTTAGATTTTTTGCCTCAGTCTTCACAGCCAACCTCAAGAACAGAAAATACAAACATCTGGAGCAGCTAATTATCCCCGAGCTGAACAAATGAACCCACTGACTTTCATTGGACTGGGCCCCTTGTAATGCCTGATTCAGATTGAAACCAATTCCAGGCTTGGTAAGTGGCCTTTGTTTTGTCCCCTGTGCTCATAGTCTGTGGTTGAGTCACTTTTAGATAGGGGTGCTGCTCCACTAGCTCTGCCATTTCACCCTTTGTAAAGCTTTGAAGAGGATTCTGATGAAGCTCTCTTTCCCTCTCTCTTTTGTTTGTTTCCAGTGGTTGCTTCCTTTCAGGGTGTAGCCAGTGGACCTTTATCCCACATGGAACCAGTTGTTAGTGCAAACGCTTTGCGAGAAGTAACAGTTATCAGATGGAGGAAAATGTGTTTTCCAATTGTTTGTACTTTGCCAGCATAGCAAAATCATATATAATCTAACACTCGGTGTTTGTACAGAATAACTGGATTTGCACACACTTGTCTTGGGTCCAAAAAAATGTCCTCAGCTTTGATGACCCACATTCACTTTGGCTTTGGAGTCTCATTTAAACTGAGTTATGATAGTTATAATCTGTGTTTTGAGGGGCGTTTTGTCAAGACTCAAGACTTTTTGGCAGTGAACACCAAAACCTCACAACCAGCTGCTGAGATGGAGCTCCATCCCCCTGACAGCTGGAGAGGGAGTGTAAGGATTATACTCTCCATCTCTCTCTTTCTCTGCCCTTCCCCATAGCTCTCCCCGCTTTTCTCACGTCTCAGACAAACAATACGAAAGGCCGGACCATTAAATCTTGCTTCTGGTTGATTGGCTCATAGTGGCACTGTCCAACGAGGAGAGCACATACAGTGAACTCACAGTGTGGCCACAGCCAGGTCAGGTCACGCAGTGCTTGGACAGTAGCTTCACATTTACCTGCTCACATCATTTCCTCCAGTTTCTGGCACCACGGGATACAATGAAGAACATGGAACACAAGCAAACACTTGATGAAGCCATGGCTCTTAAATTCCAGGCATATCACCCTAATTAATACTACAGTAACTACTGCAGCTACTGTGAACTGTTCTGTAAATAGGACGAATGAAAGTCTGATTCTTGGAGTATAATAACTTGATGTGACGTCATAGACCAGAGTATCAGAGGTTCTATCATGATAGGGCATGCTACCAAAGCTTGTAAGATGTTTTCTTTTGTTTAGTTTGTTGCTAGATTTATGGAGTGTCGAGCACAGCTGTACTGAGTTAAACTTTTTGAAATGTTCCAGGGACCTACTGCAGAGATCCTTTAATGTGAAACTTTAGTTTCTTAAATTGCAAAGCAAGTTTAAGTCTGAGAGAAGTAAGAAAGAAAGCAAAATTGTGACAACAGTATGAGTAGCCTTGAATGTACATTTACTTTCACATTTATTCATTTGGTGGATACATTTATCCAAAAATCTTTCAGCTGGGGCAAAATACAATGCAAACATATGACCATCCGTGGAATTAGCTTTCAATACCTTCACAATACTTTAAACACACAAAATACACAGAGGTCACAAAAATCCACTTAATCTAGAGCAGGACTTTAGTGCTGACAGTGATGAAGGTTCTATATCAAAGTTAGCAGTTGTAATCTGTATTACAGTCAGGATATACATGCAACACAGTCAAAATATAATGCACACTTTGAAATAATCACCCAATAATTAGAATATCTAAAGAATGCTAAATAATACAAAGGACAGGCCAATGTAAGCAAAGTGTAGACTCAGCTAAAACAAGTCCCTGTAGAGCTAGAAGCTTATGAAGCAAAGAGCTGAAGTCTTGAGCTCATTCAGCGATCAGACATTCAGGCACTTGCTGAAAAGCCAAAGCTTGAGGAGTTTTGCTGAAAGTTGTGAGCGACTCTGCAGATCCAACTGGGTGTTTATGAATATTGTAAAAAGATCCTTTTTTCAGTGAGTCCAGATATAAGACAAGCTAGAAGGTCTTCTGAGGAGAGAATCATACATTTACCTGCTCTGCACTGGTTAGGTCCACTCTTTTCCTTTCCTACAGACAACATTAAATTGTGACTAAAATATCAGCCCCTCTCCTCTACAGCCCATGGTGAATGGTCTCTATATACTCCAATGCTGGCTTTGAAGGACTGGACATCTGTGATACAGGCTTGTTAGGCTATATAAGGAATCTAATGGCTACTGTTTGGATACGACAGTTTCTTTACAGTTTCTGTAGATGTTGCTGGTGCAAGATATAACATTTGGAGAAGTTTCAAACATGGATCTCAGCTTTGTTCTTCTCCAGTTGAAGGGAAAAAGTTGAGGCTTTTAGTACTGTGATTTGAACCTGAAGACAGGTGTGATTACTCCAAGATTTCCGTGTTATATCCAAAGCATAATGACCATTTGAATTAGGTTAGCTCTCCTGCTTTCACCCCAAAAAACTGTTAGGTGGTTTTAATGGAGATAGGCCTTATCAATTCAGCTCTCTTCCCATGATTTATGTCACTGGCTGTTGCTGGCTTAGTGGCAGTTTTTCTTCCATATGTGTCTGGAGATAGTCTTTGGCCATGTATTTTGTGTGTGATAAGACAGTGCTGTAGGGGAGCACTGGCCTGTAGATAAGGCCGATTACAGTTATTTGTGAGGAGACAAGACTTCTTGCTGACCATTGGATCTGACATGGGAGTTTCTAAAAGTGTCTGACCATTGGAAACTGTGTGATAGAGCCAAAGCAGCGTTTCTAGCAAAGCTAATAGCTGGGGAAAAATAGCTTACCTGTAATGCTGGATCACAGGAGGGGAAATCAGAAGGGAAGATGGGCTTTTGGTAAGGTGTTCTCTGCTCTGTTCTTTTTTAACATCCAATCTTTATACTTGTTAATTGTTTTCAGAAAAAACAGTGCCTTTTTATTTGGGTTAAGATCTGTCTGATAGATTACTGTACAGAACCAGAGAGGGAGGGAGAGAGAGGTACTGAGGAATGTTTTAAAACAGGAGGGAGGGAGGGCATGTATGGAAAGGGTGAAGGTAAGAGAAAAGCATATCAAGAGAGTGGGGGTTCAGGGGGCTGGAGGTGTGGAGCCACTGAACAGGGCACCTCAGACTACTGCATCTCCTTTCAAGGACATGTGATAAACCTTCCACTATGACCCTCTCCTCTAGTCACCGGCCTGTCTGCTTCAAAAACCGAGTCCATTAATACTGCTTCTGTCTCCTGCAAGCTCTCTTTCTCTCTCCCGTTTCTCCTTTCTCAACGTTTTTTGTGAGATAGTGTGAAGGTTTTTAAATTTGCTGCAAATACTAAAGAAGGAGAAATGCAACAATTCAAAATGTCTCTGACATTTCAGTGATAAACGTCTTTTAGCTAGAAACCAATTAGAAATATATGGTGGGATTTTTAATAGCACTTATTATTATCTACAGAGAATGTGTGGTTAAGATGGATGGTGTTGTAAAGAAATGGCAGTGAAAATCTTGAAATCAATGAGTTGGGAGTCTTTGGGAACACCCAGCTATGTTTATGGGTCAACATGGCTAATATTACGCAGTTTATTCATTTTGAAACTCTCCTCTTGTTAATTTATAAAATAAATTTCCCCCAAGTTTTTTTTTTTTATTATGAGTAATCTGTGAGACTGTCAGAAACCCTGTGTCAGCTGAACAGTAAGTTTCATACACTATAAGTTTCCTTCAGCTGGAACAGCAGTTTACAGCAACTATCTTACAGTCATGAATATTAAACACATGGACCTGTCAGACAGAGAGAAAGAAACCCACTGGGAAAAATAGTTCATTAAAGGGTAGGACCTCAGACCAACACCTAAGGTAGTTTTAAACCTAATGTAGTTTTAAACCTAATGTAGTTTCCCTCAGTGCACAGAAACGTTAGTGGATTTATTTTACTCAGAACAAAGACAGCAGTCAGTCAGAGCAAGGAGTCTTCTTGCACTGGTTCAAACTCTGTGCAAGTTAACTCTGTACATCTCTCCCTGACAACTGGTTATTATCTGTATGTATAGCCAGAAGGAACCTGGCTGTGAGAGGAAAGTGAAAAAGGGAGTGAACATTCTGGTTTTCTTTTCAAAACTTAGTGAGCTGCTTTGCTCTGTAATGCCTACAAAAATCTGAACTGGACATGAACCTAAAGCATTTTAAACAGAATGGAATCTAATGGGACACTGCAGTTTAAGAGTCTCTTAGAGTGAGCTGGAGAGAAACACAGGTGACTGGATAGGAGTTACATTTACCGCTACCAAAGCGTCCATTTTGATGTTGCAAGACAGTGATTTATCTATCAATAATAGAATACCTGTGCCATCTGGAACCTGAACATTACACAGCTTTTCCAAACAGTCAAGGCAGTACAATAGAATATCAGGACATAACTTCATGAACATGCTTCTTAAGTCAATGTTGAATAAAACCAACTAGATTTTGCACCAGATGTACATTCTGCATCAGATGTATCCTAGCAGCATACACCATCAGTCCTAAGAGGAAGAAGCACACTTCCACCCCTCCCAGCGAGGTGAAACACAGGGTGTCAGTGCCTCAACCTGGGAGCAGCTATATTAGCAGGCAGCACTCGTCCTTCTGGTGATGACAGATCAGGCTGCTAATAGTGTAATAATGGCATCCCTCTCTAGAGCCATGGAGATGCTGCTCCTGAAATGACATGAAGTGGGGGGGTTCAACATCCCATTATCATTCTGCATAATGTTTCATACAGGGGGCTCTGCACATGTTAGGGAACCCTGAAATAAAGAGCGACATATTGTTTGGTTCCGTGCAATTCACTCAGTGCTCCTCTAAATGCCCAGTACCTTTAATGTGCACCGTGCTGTTCTTTAGTCTGGTTCTTAATTGAGTATACATTTAGCACGTATGTTAATGCAATTTTTTTTAGCACTTTAATATACTGTGTTACATATAAAATGAGGTATAGAAAACTCATGCTTTGTTTATATTTTAAGTACAGAGATGAGATCTTATTGTAAACTGAAATTGCTTTTTGCTTTTGTTATTGCAGTGTTTCTGAAATAAAGCCTCTTTTGCTTTATAGCAGATGATATGAAGAAAATCAATCACATTTTAGTAGCTTATAATCAAATAGCTAACAACAGCTACAACAATAATAATGTTTTAGTACTATTAACACTACCCATTGACACAGACTAGCACCTTTTACAAACCCTAGAATTCCCTGGATTGAGAAGCCATTTCTCGTTTACTGTTCATCACCTTGTCTGAGACTGACATGGATCTACATGCTGAAGCGCATGCAAACACTCGTGAGATGTGATTGATGGCTTTGACCTTCACCCATCTGACACCCAGCATCTTAATTACCATCATAAAGTGGAACGATTCCTTGACTGTCCACCGTAGGTAAGCTCTCCTGAGTTTACCTACAGTGAACTCCTACACAAGCTGCTCATCATCTGAACAGAGAATGAGCCCTGCGTGAGTAAGACTCACCTTGGGGCCACTTTCAGGTTATGCTGTGAGGAGCTTTACTGGGTGAGAGGAAGACAGCACAACTGGGAGTGAAAATAGAGGAATTTGTTGTTCTGCTTGGAGAAATGACTGCTCTGCTTTCCTCTAACAGGGGTGAAATTGCTTCAGAATCAGTTTGGGCTACAGAATTTTTAACTCTATCAGTAGTGCTTAAGTTATCAGTTTATATACAGTATAAACTGTATGTTTGTGGTTGCCTTGCAGTCCTATAGAGAGATCTCAGCAGGATCTGCAGGCAATCCATAAAATGGTGAAGATGTTCCCCTGCCTCACTACCCATCTATCCAAACAGGAGCTACAGCAGGTCTGCTCTGTCGCCATTGTCGAAACCTGGGAACGCAGCCAGATCAGTGAGTGCACACACATTCGCACACACATATTTACACATATTCACATAAACACCTACGCACAAACACAGACTTTCTGACGTTTTTTTTTCAAAAGGTGGTGAGCAATGGTATATGAGGAGAGCTTCACATGCTATGAATTATTATCGTAAGTGATGGTTTGTGGAAGTGCAGTAGGGCTGCACTAAGGTGAATCTCCTCTGATGGCTGTATATAAAGCTGAGCCTTGCAGTCCTCCCAGGTCTCACACCTTTTATACATGTCCTTTACTATAGCTGTATGTACTTTAACATCTCTGAACAGTCCTCGCTCCCTTGCATGCACACACTCTTTTGTAGTAATGTAATGTCTTCAGATAGATGTCTCCTGCCTCTGCTCCTAGTGAGCATTGCTTGTCTTTTTCTTGTAACTATTAACTGTCTGTCATTCATTACTCACTGTCTGCCCAGTGGCACAGAACTGTTTGACTTGTCTTTGTCTACATGCCGATTTGGGAAGATTGAAAGATGCTTCTGAATGAGAAGAGCATCCGTATGTGGTGAAGTACGCATCCCTGCTGAGGATTCTTTGGCTTTGAGATTACACTGCAGAGCTGGAGCTGCACCATCAGCCGGATGCTTAAATCTCAGCATCCTGAGTCCCTTAGCTCCTTTGGACTGCCTGTCTGTCTACCTCCTTTGTATCATGTCTCAGTGGCCCGAATCAGAGGCTTCCGTGCAGAGATGAGGAAAGGGAGAGAGAGAGAGAGAGAGAGAGAGAGAGAGAGAGAGAGGGAAAATAGAAATCAACATAAAGAGAAATAATTAAACAGAGAGGCAGAAAAGAATCAGACAACTCATCAGCCAGAACTTTAGGGAAAAGTCTAATCCAATTTTTTTCAGATGTAGTTATGAAGTCATCATCCATATCCACACAGACTGTCAATGCAGTGCCAGTCAGCCTCATGTAAAGTCATACAGTCACCTCTAATTTATGTGGGCGATTCCTGCACATTCTTGCAATCCATTTGACACGTTCTCCTGCTCCTCTCTGGTGCCTGAATATTGGTGAGCCATTTGAAGGATTTGACAGGCTCTGCCTTTGAATGGGTTAGACAGAAGAGTAGGATTTCCTATTGATGGGAACATGCGTTTGGCCCTGAACCAGGCATCTTCTGGATAACACACTCCAATTTGTTCAAGTCAATGTGATGCATGACTGCGTTTTGTTATGATTTTTTTGTTTTGTTTTGTTTTTTTTAAAGCACGTTTTGACAGACATGCCTGCCAAGGATTATTGAGCAAAAACGTAAAGGAAAGAGATTTTAATGAAAGTTTTAAGTTTGTGTTTTCATGCAGTTAGTGAGTCTTTTGTAAGTGGATGGTATTTCAGAGGTGGTAAATGCTTCATTGATCGCTTTAGACCAGATGGCCAATAAAGGGTGTGTTCTGCAGTCTGGAGACATATTTGTTCAGTTGCAACGATGCCCTAGCAGACATCGAAAGTCATATTTGCTTATGGCTTTGAGGTTTTAGGTGCTTCATCATTGTGAATCACAAAGAGGGCAATTTGTTGCTTCTGTCTAGCTGCTTTTTGGCAGAGGTTTGCATGAACATGTCTGGAGTGCAAGATTGAGATTGTGATATTTTTTTCAGTACAGTTTGTTTTTAGAGAGCATCTTTCATCTTCAGCTGGGTTTTGTGTCAGTGTTAGCCTTTAAATATTAGAGGCCTTCCCCTTTGGTACTGTAAATTCCAGCAGGAGGGATCTTTCAAAAAGAATAACACCAGTTTTATTTGTGCTTGAGTGTATGTCTGTGTACGGATGTGGGAAGGTGTAATTATATAGAAAACACTTCCAGCTGTAATTTTTACTAACACAGCGCTAAGTTTGTAGTAACACTTTGTTGAGCTGTGGTTTTGACATTTTTTACTAACACTGTGTTGTGCTGTGGTTTTCAGTCTTTATGAAAAATGTCTTATGAAAACTGTTGTGTATGTTCAGTGGTTTGGTAAACCAGCAAATAGTACACTACACATTGGCATTTGGAGCAAGCATATGTCTTCTGTGAGATTATTCCTAATTCTGATCAGTGCTGTGTAAATTCCGTAGGCTAACATAGTTCCCTTTAAAGTGGAAACTGGTGCTACAGCAGTGTCTGAGAACTCATAGTGGTGGATATGTTTATCTTTCCTCCTCAAAGGTAGAAGTTGCCTTGGAGAATCACACATTCACTCTTTTTCCTTCTTATTTGGGATTAGAGGAGCTCATTCTAATTCTTTGACCATAGATCATGGTGTGGTTTGAATATCCAGTACTCAACCACAAAAAGTGTGAATTAGATTATGATTAAGCAGCTTTCCATTCCAGTACTGGGTTGTGGGTTCAGCCTCTGTCTTTATGATGGCTGATCATGAGACGTAGAATAAGGTGGAGCAGACAGGGCCTCCTCTGCTTTGCTCATAAGCTCAAACATTCAGCTACCATTTTCCTTTCCAACACAACATAACTGGGAATTTTGCTCACTTTGGAGCACTTGTTTTTCATTTTGGCTCCTGCCTTCTCAAACATTTTCATCGCCTCTCTGTCCCTTGACAGTTTTTGAACACGGTGGGTTCTACCTGATACTGAAGGGCTCAGCGAAGCAATACACCCCTGAAACCTCCAAAGAAAACCAGGACTTTCCCACAGTGAGAGCTTGAATTACTTGCATGCCAATGTTCCAAGCAACCCTAACAGTGTGTTGTAATTCCTGTTTAATTCAGCAGGCAGTTCAGCAGTATCCTGTGCTCTTTCGTGATGTAGGTTGGCGTAGGAAGTTCCTTCGGATCTTTTGAAGCTCCACTTGTTGAAGATGGTGGCACGGTCACACCATATGCTGTTACACTGGAGTCCTGTGAAATCCTAAAGATCTCCCACTCTGGATACGCCAAGCTGAAGAAGGTATACTTACAGCCTCAAGCTATGGCACAAATTAATTAAATGATACAATAGATACATATTTAAACTTTTCATTAACATGAATATCAGAATCAGAAAACATTCTATAAAGTGCTTTTTAATGAATAAAAATGATAATCAAAACACATTTTCCTTAAACTATAAACCTGGCACTGTGAAACAGGTAAATTGACAGTTAAATAGCCTGTTTTGTTTGAAACATTTAATGTCTTTGAGCATATATTTCCTGTTTTCATAGGGGATTTTGGCCCAAAATTTTGCTGTAAAGGAGTCTTTGATCCAGGGTTGCCATTTCTACCTTGAGTGGCCAAAACTTTATATTCAGCATCTGGCCAAACTGATCCAGCTAAAGACTTTCCCAGCCAATCAAGGTAAATTGCTCTCTTCTGATGTGTAGATGTCATCCTATGACATCTAAATTCCTTTAATTCATTTGCATGTTAGTGTGCAATATGAGTGTTGATAATTGCCCTAATTAGTAATCACTTTCTGTGTTTAATACCCAGTTTGACTTTAAATGAAAGACTTTTATCCGTGAAGAGAGCTGCAATATGATCATACGCCAAGTGAAGAGTTAATCCATGATTGAGCTCAAATGCAATTCATTACTGACAGGCCGGTCTTTTCTGCTTCACTGAAGAAGATTAAAACTCAGACATGAATTTGAGTGTGTGTGTGTGTGTGTGTGTGTGTGTATGTGTGGGTGTGGGTGTGGGTGTGCATGTGATCCAGATGTCCCTGGTGCTGTACTGTCTGCAGTATTGTAGTCCATGTCCACTGGCCACTTTGATCCTTTACATTACAGCAAAATGAAAGAGAAGGGGGAATACTGCAAATGAGTTCCATCGTGGTGCTCCCTGGCCCCTCCCTCCTCCCCCTGTACCCCCTTTGTCTGGGGGTGACAGGCGAGCGCATGGCTTGGCTCCACGGAGATGGGAGACAGAACTAAGGCGCCATGGCTAAACTCTTTATTTCATAGAGTCCTATGTCATCATCTCCTGGCCACAGGCCTCATGCTCTGTCTCTTTGGTGTTCATCCCAAAGCTCAGCTCTGACGTCCTGCTGTCACGGGGCTTATCCGGATGGCTGCTCCAGTCACTCCATCTATCCGCATGCATCCTCATTTTGTTTGATAAAGGCTTGAGGACAGATACTGTATACGACTTCCATCTAACTGACAGAGGGTTTTTCACTCAATTCTAACTGAAATTGGAGTTTTTCTTTCATTGCGTTGCTTTTTTTTTGTTTCTTATTCTTTTCTTGTCCTTGCTGAACGAAGCAGCGGTTTACATGTCAGAGCTGACGGTGTTTCCAGAATGAGGATGAGCTTTGCTCAGGAGACAGATAGGCTGTAATCTTACTGCTGTAGTTTTTAGCACAGAGAACGAGAGACAGAGATGGACAAGGAGGAGAGAAAGAGAGAGACTCGCAGGCCTCTGAATGCTGATATGATTAGAGGGAAAGCTTTGCAGGACAGGTGAGGGAGAATGGAAAAGCAGGATTGATTGGGTCTTATCACAGCCTGCACCTGACATTTGATTGCCAGACGAGAGCTCTAAGTCTCTGGGTGATTTGTGATGGAGGAGGCTCGGCCCATCTGGAACGCGCTCCATCTCACTGTGGTAGAAGCTTTCTTTCTCTGCTCCACCTCTATCAGCAGCCTAAGGCTGTAGCCTGTCTTATCAGCTCAGATGGTAAAGGGAAAGCGGGAGTGAGACCCAGGGTGGGTGGGTGGGAGAAATGGGGGGGGGGTCTATGATTATGATGGTCCTGCTGATTTAACCTGTTAGATGTGAAAGCCACACTGTAGACAGGAATGACCTGACATGTCTAACACATCGATAGCATCTCAGGGTTTAATACCTGTTTAGCACCTTGGTAGTTCTAAGTGTGTATCGTGTGAGACTTTCTACTAATACACTGATTTACACTGTTTGTGGCGTGTAAAATATCAGTTAATTAGCACCACCATCATTTACTGATTAAGGTTAAATTGGGAAGTGTGGTAATTGTTCATGTTAAATTGGGAAGTGTGGTAATTATTCATGTTTTCACCCTTTACTGTATTGTATACCATGTTTCCAGTGGGACTGCTCTGCTGTGATCTTCTCCACTCTCATCAATGCTGCTCTCTTTTGTGTGCTCATGTCTTCTGCCTCAGTTGTGTTGTGAGGCTGGGATGGTGTGAGTGGAGAGGAGGAGAGGTGTGTATGTGTGTGTGTGTGTGTGTGTGTGTGAGTGTGTGTGGGTGTGTAGGTCTCAGAAGAGATGAATCAGAGCAAGGAAAGGTCAGGGAATGAATGTTAACTCAGTTAGTGGCTGATGATGGAGTGACTGTGTGGTCATTGCCTGGAGCATCACGGCTTTCTACTACCTGCAGTTGAAGAGTGCTCCTCATCTCTCTCTCTCTTTCACTCTCTCGTGCTTTCTCTCGCTCTCATTTTCACTCGCTTTCTTTCCCTCTTACTTTCTTTCACTCTTTATTCTATCTTTTTTCTCTCTCTCCATCCTCATTCTCTCTTTCACTGTGTTATACTCATTTTCTCTCACTCTCAATTTCTCTCACTCACTTCATCCAATCCTTATTTTCTCAGATGAGAGAGCTGGAGTATGTGCTGTGACCTCACCCAGCCTCTCAGACAGAGCTCCCTCAGAACCCCTCCAGATGGGGGTTGAGTGTGCAGGAAATCCTCATCGGTGACTCTGATGCACTCTTGTACATGGTGGATATGTTACATGCTGCTCCACTGTCAGTATTCCCTGCCTCAGGAGTTTCCTTGGCTCCTTAAAGCAGCAGCTGCCTCACTTTCGTCCAGCTGGGCTGGACCATCATCTCTCTTGGAGAGATACAATGCAGTGCCACCTGGTCCTGAGCCACAATCCTCTGCCACTTATCTATGCTCTTCCTCTGAAAAGCTTCTCTGATACATGGACAACATTTACAGAGAACATTCTGAAAGCCTGTGAAATGTCATTGCTCGTAAATCAAACTTACATTGTAATATTTTCCATCCACTGAAGTGGCACATTTTTGACCAGGCATTTTATGTCCATAGGCATTAATTGTGAACATTTCTTGGAATTGTCAATAAAAGGACGTCTTTTTAGACTTTTATTGAGACCATCAGTTTGACAGTCAACTATCCTGTTTTATCTAAATTTCTTCTCTTCTCTTCTCTTCTCTTCTCTTCTCTTCTGTTCTCTTCTCTTCTCTTCTCTTCTCTTCTCTTCTCTTCTCTTCCAGATCTTTTTTTTTGCCTTGCCTCGTATCATGTGACCATTCCCAGCTGTCACATTGCCCATTCCACCTCTGTTCTCCTGTTCTTCAGACCCAAATGTGGCCATAGATCAGGCGGTGATTATTATTTCCGAGTCCTCATTAGAGGAGATCAGGAGCTCATATGGTAATGAGTGCTTGTTAGGAGGCTATTAGACTGACTAATTCCCCACTTATATGACTGAGGCGTCCTTTAGGTCCGCCGTGTCCTGCCCAGCCTGCTGACCACACACGCAGTGAAGAGCTCCTCCATGCTCAAACACACCAGCCAAAACAAGCATGTGAACAGGTCTTCAGCCCACGCTTAGCCGGAAGGCTTAAGCACAGAAGGTCAATCAGAGACCTGCTAAGTGCCTTGTAAAGCTGAGGGCACGGCAGTAACAAGGGAATACTGGTTTGCTGTGTCCGCTTAAAGGCATTGCTGCAGACAGCTTGTTTCATTGCGACTTGGGTCAGTGATTCTGTTACACGATTCATCCAAGCAGCACGTGTGCACTTGTCCCAGTGGGGAAAAATAGTTTCTGAGCTAATATGGTTAGTCTGGCCATGTGAGGAGATTAAGCACATCTACTGGAGAGCACTGTAATTTCCCTAGTGATCCAGACATTAGTTTTTCGATGGCTATAGAAGAGATATGGAGCAAGTGTGATCTTCAGTAGTGATGCATTAGGTGTGTGGAGGAGGGGGGCACTGAGTGGTAAGACTGCATTCTGTGTATGGGTGTGATTCTGCCAGTATCTCTCTTGGTGTTTGGTTCTATTCCAGAAGCACAGGCTGCTGTCACCCAACAGACAAATGGGCACGGTTTGTCCAGTGCTCTGCTTCACAGAGATGGGATTTAAAAACACCTGCCAGGACTGATATACTGTGTTTTCCCCTACCATTAAGGGCTCACTGTAAATCAATTTAATGCTCACCTCTACAAACCAACCTCAGGTTTGTCACATGAAGAAATAATCTGCTGCTCTTGGGGCTTCTGCCAAAACACAGATTACTTCTGTCATTTACAGTGGACCACGTCCACCTTCGTGCTCTTGGACCACTCTGTGTGTGTGTTATTGTTGCCTGAGATCTATTCATTACACCAGTGTTGGCGTAGCTATGCTGCTCTTGTGTAGGACCTAGTGTATCAACAGGCATAAAACCATTCACACAGACACGCATGTTCAAGTTTTACACTGCCTACACAAGAAAGCCGTTGCATTTGTTCAGTGTTCTTACATCACTATCACTTGTCAAGTAATAGGAAATGGGGGCGGTGGTGGTGTAGTGGAGTTTGGGGTGGTGTTTTGCTCGTTCTTTGCCTTTGTAAAGATCTGTCTGTGGTGTGTGTGCAGTGCTGGTGAGGGAAGGAGGAGTGTGTCCCTTTGTGGTCTACATTCGAGAGGGCGAGTGCACCATCCTCCAGGATGTCGGCTCTCTGCAAATCCCCCTGCAAAAAAAGGTGTTATTAGAAAAAAAACCTCTGCCTTCACATAAGGCTCTGTTTGATCCAGCAGTGTTGAGGCAGCCATGGGGAGCTAAAAAAACAATAACTCTGAGCAAATATGATAAGGCATCCATTTTTTCCATTTGGAAGCTGTAGGGTTCAGACCAGCCCAGAAATGACACTGTAGCTGGTGCTGGATTCATTTGAGGACCAGCTGGAGTTTGTGTTGCTGAGATGCCTGTGTGTGTGTGTGTGTGTGTGTGTGTGTGTATGATTTGTAGGGTATCCGGTCCATGGTGGTGGGGAAACTAGGACCCATGGAGTCTTTTGGAGAGCTGAGTATCCTGGAAGACCAGCCATCTCCCTGCACCATCGTCACAGCAACAGAGCTGCAGGCAGGAATCATCCTGCCCCAAGCCCTTCAAGGTGAGTGGTACAACCAGGGGCTCTGTGACGAGAGCCACCACACACTTCAGGGCATTTGTAGGAATCATTTAAACCCAGGCACATCCCCAAAAGCTTAAGGGGCAAATTGATGAAGGATGGCTACCTCTACAGAAGATACTACTGTAAATTAGGGGTGGTGGGTTCTGCTGCTGTCCACCCAGTTGACCTGTGTATGCCTGATGGGGGACCAGCTTTCAGGCTGCCGGCGTTGTCTGTTGTTATGTGCTGTGGATCATGAAAATTCATTTGGAATCAAAGTGAATTAAATGGCAGATGTACTCGGTCATACATTGTTTTTCTCGTTTCTTACACAGAACTGGATTCAGTGACCATCTCTCTGCTGCGGCAGACAGCACGGCCCTCGTGTGGAAAGCTCAGTCAGGTGAGGTAGAGTGACAGGCTTCAGGTAGAGAGATCACTGCCGTGCAGTCAGTATGCAAACCCACAGAGCCATCAGCATGCAAACTCACTCGCTCTGCGCTCAATTAAAGAAGCGGGGGAAATGAGTGCAAGCTGTGCTGGTTTTGGCCTTCTCCACTCCTGCAGTCTGCTCTCAATTTTCCTGTTTCTCTTTATGTAGGAGGAGATAAATAAGGAGTACATCAGACAAGAGAAACTCAAGGAATGGGATCACATAAAGGTACTCCTCTCTGCCTTTGACCCCAAACCTTTTCTCTGTCCGTTCTCACAGAAAGCGCTGGGTCTTTTGTTGATACAAGATACCTTCTGGATGTTTGGATAAGGCCAAGCCCAGAAACTGACCCCCCACCCCATAAAAAAAAACAACCCTGGCAGTGATTTTATGAGAGGCATCAGTTTTACTAATTCCCAGAGTCTCTTTTACTTGCTTTATTGTTCTCACAGATCTCAAACTTCCATTTCAGCGTCTGTCTCTTCCCATGCCTCCTTGCCGAAGACGATTATTCTTGTCTACTTTACTGCTTTGTAGAAAGCGCCCTGGCTGGGTTAGGGGGATTCAGTTGGAATGCACTCCTCCACTCCCTGAAGCTCTTGACAAAGGATCTCCACTTTCAGGAAGACACGCGTAGCCTGCCCTGGTCTGGAGGCTTCACAGGACTGTAGTCTTTCAGGAAGGCACGCGTAGCCTGCCCTGGTCTGGAGGCTTCACAGGACTGTAGTCTTTCTCTCTCTTTGCCCTGGTGACCGGAATGGCCTCCGTGAAAACAGAAAACTATATGCGATGTGTGTCAGGAGGCCGTGCTGGTCCCAGCCCAGCTGTCTGACCGTGTCACATTAGTGTGTGTGGTCTGCAGACCTGTGCCAAGTGTTCTGTAGTAAGGTCTCCGAGCTCCGCGAGGCTGTGAGTGTGTGTTCACTTTATCTTGAGATCTGTAGAAGATGCAGACTATGGCATTTTAAGGCATGTGTGTAACATCACACTACGGCAGCCATATCAGACAGTATAACTGTACTATCAAAATGACATAATAATGGTGAGTAGCAGCTACACTACTGGTTCAATTCACAGCATTGGTTCATTTATA
>JAOXYF010000008.1:8171825-8186968 GCA_028565775.1 Sternarchorhynchus goeldii
TCTCTCTCTTTCTCTCTCTCTCTCTCTTTCTCTCTCTCTCTCTCTTTCTCTCTCTCTCTCTCTTTCTCTCTCTCTCTTTCTCTGGATTGCATGAAGAAGAGAGGAATCTAACCCTATATATTAACATCTGACATTCACTACAATAGATGAATAATAATAACAGAGTTTAGTTGCTTTTGCCTTTTGTAAATATGCAGTGAAGAATTTTGTTTTTAAATCAAAGATCACAGATGAACGCATATTAAATGTAGAAAGTAAAGATATGCATACTGTCAGAATAAATACCACTCAGACATGTGGAATACTATGTGGCATGAAACATACAAACCCACAGAAACACTCACACACACACACACACACACACACACACACACACACACACACACACACACACACACACACACAGACCAGATGAGAATACCATCACAGATTAAGTGTTAATTTACTTGAGTTACAGTCAAATACTCCTTAGATAAGCACCTCTGCTTTAATTCTTCTCATGTAAAGCAGTGGTTTCAGCAGCTCTAATTCCAGTAATTTCCACCCCAATATTTGCAGGAGAGTGAATTGTTAAACATCTCCAATCATTTTTTATTGTACTTTATCAACAGTTAATAATCATCATGCCTCTTTTTAGAGGTGATTGGCCTAAACTATTCCCAGCCCCCCACCTCTCTCATATTGACATGTTTCTGATGACGTGATGGTGATAACACAGTAGAAGAAGGCTGGTAAACTGTGAGACATCCAAACCCTTGTGTTTATCATCACGAAGCTCTACCAGCTATTAGTGCCCTATACAGTTGATAATGCTATGATTGAGATAAAAGCAAACAGTATAGATTAAGGTTTGCCAGCATTGTATTACGCAATAAGTCAATGTTTGCAAAACAGTGAACTTTCTAAAGCATTTTTCCATCTAACATATCTTCATCCAGCTATCTGCCGTGTGCGTGCCTGTAAGTGCACTAGCATACTTACCCGACGCACGATTTATAGCCCATTTATGTTTAAAAAAATGCTAAAATCATGTCACTCTAGTGCTTACGATTTATATCCATTTATAAATCTAATCATAGTGAACATTAATGCAAAAAGCTCAAAACTTACACCTGTGGTTACAGCTCCCAACTGCTCTCACCACTACTGCTGTAAACCTGATTGCTTTGTTTAACCCCCAAATTAGCGTGATGTAACGACTAACTCCTATGTGTTGAAAGCTTGTTTTTTATATTTACCTTTAAAGAAGACAAACTTGCCCTCGCTGTTCTCGTAGACGGCATCTATTTTTGGCGGCAAACCCCTCCAGAACACATTGATGAGCATGGGGTATCCTGTCATGACAGCGTTGTCCCTCACTCTCCAAAACCAGTGATCCTGTAAAAGACATTTACAGCAGTCAGAGAATCTATTGGAAGAAACGTCTGCATCACGCAGTCACAGCTAAAGCAAGCATTTCCCTCTGACTTTCCTTCGACAGAAGCCGCAGAACTATATGCTCTTTGGAAGGCCCGAACCATCTTGTTAACTCGTGACTGTGTTTAGCCAGGCCAGTGTAAAGTCTCCTAATGGCTGTGGAGTTCCTTCCCCCCAGAGTGTGACCTCATTAGAGCATAACTGCCTTCTCAGACAAGTGGGCAGCACTTGTGACACTCCTTATCTCTTTTATTACAGTGTGAGGAATGACACCCAACACATCACTCCTCACAAACACATTAAATACAGATATCTGAGGCTCCCTGTCTGTGACAAGTTTAAAAATGATTACATTTTGGATACAGTCTGTTTATATTATTTTATTATATTATTTTGGGTTGAACAAATTGTTAATCCCAGAGACCAATACCATGTGTTTGTCAAATACAAGGCATATGGTGTTACAGTATATACTTTATATTGCATTAAATGTTAATGAAAGGAGCCTATGTTGGCACTGTTTCTGCAGATCAGTTTCACAGCTGTGAAGTTTGAAGATAGTAGGCAGAGGACTATCATGTTGGTGCTTCACAATAGCTCAAATTGCTCTCTGTACCACATGCGCTCACATGGTCAATTACGCTTGAAATTTACTGAACAATTTGCTTGAAGAGCTTTAGCAGGCAGCAGAATGTCCTTCATTAAGTCCAGCAGATTTATGACCACAAAAAAAGCAGTTAAAATAGGACATAGACGTCCAAAAATAAGAACGGGGAGATAAAGAAGCAATACTTTATTAGTTATTAGTTTATTAGCAATACTTTATTAGTTACTTTTATTAGTTTTCATGTTTTCATGCTTTTCTGCTTGCCCTTTGGTTCTAGTTTCCTTTTACACTGAAGTAAGGTCAGGATGAACATGTATGTGGAACATGAACATGTGTGTAGGATATGAACATGTATGTAGGATATGAACATGTATGTGGGATATAAACATGTATGTAGGATATGAATATGTATGTGGGACATGAACATGTATGTGGGATATAAACATGTATGTAGGACATGAATATGTATGTAGGATATGAACATGTATGTAGGACATGAACATGTATGTAGGACATGAACATATACATGGGATATGAACATATTTGCTGAGATGAACATGTATATGGGACATGAACATGTATGCTGAGAATTGTTTTGATTATGCACCAATGAGTGAAGTTTTCTTATGGTGAACTTTGTCACCATGCCTTCCAATAACCCAGAGATAAGAGACGGGAGCCAAGGCTCACAGGAAGGGACGGAGAAACCATTATGGCCTCGATACACACCGCACCCTTGAAACGGAACGGCCCAGGAGAAACTGTATACTTCAGTAAACCTCACCCTCAGCCCAAGAATTGGAGCTGATCAAAATATCACTGAACTAGAAGAGAGGAAGGGAAAGAGTGAGAGAGCCAGAAGCACGAGAGAATGTAACATAAACCTTATACCTATCAGTCAATTCAGTGGTCTGTGTTTCTGCACATATGTATGTGCACATGTATACATGAGGCTCTCCGCTGAGCTGAGTGCAGCTGTTTGGGAGTGAACCCCACAGCCCCCACCAAGTCCCCAAAGCACTGATTGATTTCAATTGTTCAGCATTTTCTCTCGTACGACATGGCAGTATAATTGAAAACAGATCAAACTGCGAAATCAGAGCCATTCTGTTCCCTTCCCCTGTGTAAAGAGAAGAATGCAGTGCCCCCTCCCTTGAAGCACGGAGCCAGACTGTGATCAGAACAAATTCAACTGGCACTCTGTAATCAAGCAACCAACATAAAAAACACTACACCTTTTCACAACAAGAAAACAGCCTTTTCTAGAGACACAACACATTACAAAACATTTCCTTATTCCTTTGTTTAGAACAGCATGTTCGCACTCCCTTGACCAGAGCCTCTGAAACTAGCACCATGACAGGATCCCAGAGCTCAAAGGGAACGTGGTTCCAGTGCCTGCCTCTGGTGGTTGAGCCGTCACACTCCAGGCCTGTTCAAAACACTAAGCAAGTCTGCTGCACATTGTCTGAGAGCATACAGGATTACTCCAGGGTCTCTCTCCGAGCCCAGAGAAAAAGCCACAGTCAGAGAGAAACCCAGACAGAAAGAGACAGATACCTGGCACAGCTCTGGGTGCCCTCCAGCTCCAACTATCTCCACTTATAAGAGCATGTCGCTCCAAAGCTCACCTCTCAGAATGAAGACAGTGCTCGCAGATTAATAATAAGGCAGGGGAGGCAGGGAATGGTTCGAGCAGCAGGGCCACAGCCGAACCGCAGCCCTGCGCAGCCAGGGCTAATCCCTCCTGCGCTGAGACACGGCTGGGTGGACGAGGGTGGCTGCTGAGGTGGAGGTCTGATGAGGGGAGATGAAAGGCCCAGGTGACGTGTAGCGCCAACCAGGACTGGGAGATTCCCACGGGGATAGAACACTCCCTCTCCATCTCTCTGTTTCACAGTCTAAAAAAATGGGCAGAAACTAGGCTCCAGAGTGGGCACAGGAAGGTCCTTCAGCAGCCAAGAACAGAGGCTCATCAAACGGTGCACCGCCAACACAGTGTCAGCTTCTGTACTTCACACCACACACTGCCCTGCAGAGGCCAAGCCTAGGAGACTCTCTACATCTCAGCCAACAGTGGAGAAAAGAGTGGAGAAAGGCTTCCAGAAGGAGGTGAATTTGCTTGTTTAAATTTTGGGCTACTTTAGGCAAGGCAATATAACAGCTGCGAAGTCATGAGGAACGGACACAAGTAGAGTCAGAAAGTTGGACTCCCTCTGCTCCCTGGGGCAGCTGTGCTCATCCCCGCTGCTGCACACACCCCTCCAAAGCCATCTCACATCCAGGAAGGAAACAGCTTTTGATGGCCCTTGAAATCAGGCATGTGGGGGCTGCTGTCCCCCTGGTCCAGATCAGGGGTTTCATGTGCGGATGCTCACAGAGAAGTGGCCGTTGAGCATGGTAATCGTGGAATGCTGTCCCTCTGATTTATGTAATACGCAATGCAATGCGTCTTCCTCTTGATCATAAAGCTGTAGGCTGGAGTGATGTGCTGGGTTCTTTCTAAGCGCTCCTGGAGCCTAAACACACCGCATGCCCTGGTTGGCCCTCACAAACCCCCAGCACACCGACATGGCCCCAAACTCACCCACCCACACAGGGGCTGTGCATGACCCAGTCAACAGTGTTTTGGGAGTGGGATGGAGAATTTAAGAGAAGCAAATAGCATGGCAAGCTGGTGAAGGGATTGTTTCAAATACAATTTCAAAACACTCCATGGACCTTCTGCAAAAAGTTTGTGAAGATAAACTTTTACTGAATGTATGCCTGAAGGTAAAACGAAGAGCTGCCCTTGTTTCAGTCATTTCTGTGATGTATGAAAGTTAATGTCTGTTTAAATTGTAACTGCATAGTGTCTATTAGGAAACACAATTTCTGCAGCGTATTGCAAGAATGCATTTAATTAAATTTCTTTGTCTTTGAGGTCCCAACTCTCAACGCTGAACTTTGGAGCACTCTTTTAGCAGTATCAGGGAGGGGGTGTATAGAGAAGATCCTTCAGCTTGTGATGTTTGTAGACTTGGATGTTCAAACGGGCCCGAACTACAACCACCAGTCTCCAGGGCAGGGCAACAGAGAGAGATGACAGAGAGTCGCAAGTCTTTCAGCAGCTCTCCATCAGTCCACCACATCTCTGAAGAGAGCCTCAAGAGGAAGAGCACATCTTTAATTAGGGTTCTGGATCTGTTCTTTTCAGTGAACGAATTACATGTTATTCTGTGATAGGAGGAATAGAGTATGCGGTTTTATAACATCAGTGAGCCCACCCCAACCCCCCCCTCCAAGCTACTTTAGATTCTTGTGTGCGTGACAGATACTTCGGCATGTGCTGTGATTGGTTCGTAAGTCTAAAGAGGTCGCACGAGAAGCAGTGTCAGTTCCTTGGTGCTTCTCTCCAGATGAGGTTAAAGTAATCCTCCATAGTCTGGAAGACTACACTTTGACTACTGAAGTCCATCTTAATGAACTAGGTCGGTTAGTACTACTGCTAGACCTTGATACACACAATACAATTCCCAGACAAAAGAGACTGGATTCAACTTTAGAGGTTGGTGGTAATGACCATCCAGGACAAGCGACATAGACCAAAATATACATTTAGAAGAAAAATGTAGGGTGTCAGTTCAAATGATGAATATGCAGGTGAAAGAGGCTGGGGAGGTGACTTGGCATAATCTCATGAAAGATTTTAATGTGATTCCAACTGGATTATCTTGAGCAACATGCCTAAGGTTAAAGGTCAAAACAGTGCCGTTTGGCAGACCTGAGGTTGAGTCTCCTGTCAAGCAGCTGGTTAAACAAAAACGGGAAACAGACCAATAAAGAGATGCCATGAAATCTAGAAAAAGCAGTGAAGGATGACCTCTGACCCAGCTCTCTTCATGTGTCATGGCATTTTTTAGCTCAAAGCTTAGTTGGAGTAGAACTGGCAGGCACTGGCAGCCTGTAGGGCTGGGAGAGGAAAATCCCATCCATCTCTCAGCCCCACAGGCTCCCTCAAGCATATACATTTCCTGGCCTTCTCTCAGGTCGTCTTGAAATCTCATGATCCGCAGCAGCTCAGAGACGCTGGAAAATCAGCAAATGCTACAGTATTTACACACGTCTGCACCTACATCGAGCTCTGTGCCGTTGTTCTTTGTGCCTTTACCCTACTGTACTAAAGAACGAATGCTGGAAGGCACTGCCATTCATGATAGATCCTTTAGCAGGAGATCTCTGCTTCTGGAGCACAGACGGTTACGAGATTAAAACAAAACAAAGAAACCCCTCTGCAGATGAAATAAATCTGTGTCAATGTGTGTTTAACTACTTACAGAAAAAGGTACTTTTCCTGCCCTGCCTTAGCTAAGAGATGAACTCAGACTACACAAAAGATTTAGAGTGGGGAACACAGGATATCTTTGTGTAGGTTTTATGGTGCTGCAGACTGCTGGGTGTTGTGCTCCCACAGAGCTGTACACAGATCAGACAGGGTGCTGAGGTTCAGTCAGGCTGGTGTGAGGAGAAGCCCATGCTCAGAAGCTCATGTTTCCCCTCTGGACATAGGCACTGACTTCCAAACAGGCAGGGCCTAGAGAGATGATTACTTTGCCATTTTAAGGGACACAAAGAAAGTGGTTGATTCAGTAGATCAAGTAAGTGTTTCACAGGTCAGTGACCTTCAGCTTGACAGGAGCAAACAGCACGTGTGGAACACACGAGGAGCACAGGAGGAGCATACTGCGCTCACACACAGAGCTGCAATACTGCCTGATCTGTGCTGTTCCCTACAGGGGAAGTGACTGTGTGTATACCATGGGCCATTCAGTCATAGCTAGAGAAGCTTATAATGAAGGGCATTGAGAGGCCCTCATAAGGGGTGACCCTGCTCGGCACCATTACAGAATAATGGGGATGTAGACAGGCCTAACAGTTATTCATCATTTAAATCTCCTTATGACAGGTGTTAAATTCTCTATATGTTGGGCATAAACATTTCCATGGATGTGACAGAATGAGCATCGTTTTACCTTAAACACAAACATCTCTCGTCGCAGGATAGCCAGTGTGTTGAAGTCGCCATCACAGATGTTGGGCTTGGCGTTGGGATGAGCGGGTTTGTCGCCCGTGGGCAAGCGCGGTGGTCGCGTCTGGCGGTCGTGTTTGCGGGGGTCTGAAGGAGCGTGGGAGCGGGGAAGAGGCCCTGTAGGTAAAGGCTTTGTGGGCTGAGGGGTCTTGTCTGGAGGCCCTGAGATGGAGAGAGGTGTACATAACGTCAAGCACCTCACCTCAAAGCCCTATTATGAACTGGAACAGGAAAATAACAGAGGCCATATTTGAGCCACACTCATAATCCCAACAGCTGGTTTTAGAGTAAACCAAGGCACTTCATAGGTCTGTGTTGGGCAGTTACCTTGGCGATTGTATTATTCACTGGGGCCGGTAATGGAGTTTATAAAAACAAACTATGACACAACATCATCTTCACAGCATCAGTTCTATTAGAACAGCGGAGAGTGCATATAACACATCTCTACAGTCATAGCTGCCCTTCCAGCTAGACTCCTTACATGGACAGGAGATCTGACGTGATGATGTGTTCTGCTTTTTCCGCTTTTTCAGTGGATAAACTTACAACTAATATTATTATCTTTAAATAACATTCAATCTATTTCTTCATGACACTCGTTTTTATTAAAATTGCCGTGTGTGTCGTTTTCCCCTTCCCAGTAGAGGGAGTGTTTTTGGAGAAGGGTTGGTATGGAGGAAGGGGCAGTGCTGCTACACTGGAGGCAGGGTCAGACAATTAGATGGACAATTAGTTACTCCTCTCGTTACCCCAGGTTGGTTCTCCGGCCCAATGAGACAGCGAGAAGAGGTTGATTTTGTTCATTGACTGAATAAATCTCCTGAAATTGATTGTAGATTAGGGATAAATAGATTGAAATAGATTGTGGATTAGGGAGAAATAGATCGAAATAGATTGTAGATTATGGAGGAAAGCGTTTGCTCTCCCATTACAAAATTGTAAAGTTGTGGGCAGAGAAATCGAGAGAAGCCACAGGACTCTTTGGTTTGGATTCTACTTTCATGCCATGGTACAGAAACGTTTGCAGAATTACAATGAGCCAATTTCAGAAGTGAGTCTAGAATGATAGTCTGTGCTGTCCTCCTCTTAGTTGTCTTTTACTGCTAAATAATGTTGTGGGGTTAAAGCATGTGTGTGTGTGTGTGTGTGTGTGTGTGTGTGTGTTTACACTTCACAAGGGTTTTGTGGATATTCTCTCACTCCCAGGTCTGCTGTGTCAGACCTCATCCTGTGCGACGCTCCACACAAGGCTGGGAAGGAAGTGGGAGAGGAAGAACCAGAGGAGGAAGGAGGGGGTGAGGGGGTGAGGGGGAGACTCCAGGACATGAGCATCTGCTGAAGAAGGCCAGGCAGGCCCTTCCCTTCTCTCACAGGATGGGTGGAGAGCAGGAGGCCGAAACATATGGGGAGAAAAGGGCGTGGAGAGGAAGGAGATCCTGACGTGATCAAACCCCTCTGACCATTCACTCAACAATGGAAGAAAATCAGCTTGGTGTGTATTGGGCACCGTTTACAAAATCTTTTTTCCAAAAAAAAAAAGATGAAAAAAAAAAATTTTTTTTCTTGTATAAAGAATTCAAACTGGTGGTTGTTTGATTGGAAACAGCCAATTTGTTTGATTTTTCTCCATTCTTATATGAGGATCAGTTCTCCATATGGCTTGTGGCAGGTCTGTGCTCTGCACCAGCTCTTCCTCAGCTAATGAGGTTAGCAGAGAGGCTACGCTGTTGGACAGACAGTCCACATCTGGCTGCTGCTGCTCTTACCGTAGATCTTTTGGATACCCTGCAGGTCGTCGTGAGGCAGTTTGAAGTTCTCCGTGTCCATGTACTGGTAGAACGGAGCCATGATAGCTGTAGGATCATTGGAGTGCTCCAGGCCTAAGGCATGACCCAGCTCGTGCACAGCCACCAGAAACAGGTCGTTCCCTGCACACAGAGACACGTATGCATCAGGCTTCAGCTCCGGGAATAGTCAGCTGCATAAAATCTCAGTGCATGAAGATTCTGTGAGTGTGGGTGTGTGCACTCATGTCTGTGTGTGTGTGTGTATAATTGTAATCCACCTCTGATTCTGCTCCAGAATAGAAAACCCAGTGAAGCCACAGCTACTGATGGGAATGATTACTGTATTGAGAGCTGTCCCTACACACGCCCACACATCAAACCACCACAGAGTGTCTTCGCTCTCTGAGCACATGGAAAAGCCTGCCCTTCCTGGTCTATAATGATCTTGCTAAGACTGTGATTTTACACTGGGGTAAACTTCAAGCCCAAAACAGCCCGTCTGGCCGCGTGCCAGGGCCCTGTCTCCACTAGCACTCTGTGACACTAACCAAGGGCCACCGAGAGCTAATCCAGACCCACAAAACCACATCACCAGCTGCAGAACAACGATCAACCCTGCCCCCTCCTCTCCTCTCTGCCTTTCATCTCTCTGTCTGTCTCTCTCACATCCTTCGCCTCGGTTTACCTGCTGCTCTGTGTACATCTCGGCCTCTCTGTAGTAGTTCACCTTCATCTCTTCCTTGTCTTCCTCTCTTCCTTGCCTCTCTTGGTTTCTTTATTCTTTTCATTTCCCGGTCTCCTGTGCTCTGCGTTGGCTGCTCCTTGCCAGCGTCTCTGACATGGCGCGGTGGGGATAAAGGTAGCCCAGCTCATTCCTCCAGCCCTAATTTGATTGGACCAGGCGTTTCCGTGGCCCAGCAGGCTTTAGGGAGGCGGGTCCCGTGTTGAACCAAGCATTCCACACCAATTTGTTCTATTTCCACTTAGGCAGAATGGTCAGCACTGCCTGCTGCAGGGATCAAGACTGCTATAACTCATCTAGGAGGAGCACAGCCTTTGGTTTGCTTCTGAATGTCAAGTTACTGAATGTAAAACAGTACATGTGAAAAGAAACGTACTATAAAAATATGCTCCCAAAAAAACAAAACAAGACAAAATCCTAAACAAACGGTTTAGTCTTCAGGGGAAGAGCACATGGACACATCTCAGAGAATGGGAAAGAGAGTGAGTGAGCGAGACAGGGTGTGATGCTATTATCATATAAGGATCACTTGTGGCATTGGAGAAATTGGGGCGTACTGCTATGCAAATTAAGTGTTTGAAATGTCTAGTCTGCTACATTCCCTTAACAGAAGATGGAGAAAGACACACAAAGAGAAGAGAAACTTCTGCTGTTTCACATCTCTCTCTCTCTTTCTCTCTCTCTCTCTCTCTCTCTCTTTCTCTCTCTCAGTGACGAGAGGAGTGTCTTCTCTGCAGGCAGCCCTCTGAGGGCAGTTGTCCAGTATCTGGGCCTTCTGGAAGAGCGGTGTGGTGCAGCCTCTGAATGACAAACGCAGTGCTGCTGAGTTAGCCAGCAGCTACAAGGCTAATCCTCTCTACGGAAAGGATAAAACACCAGTGATGGAAGCTGTAGGAACTGGACATCAACAGCACCGAGCAGCACAGCCGTGGAAAGCTTACACCTCACTGCATGTGACTAGGGTGTGATGACATCATCCCCCCTCAAGGGAACTATGCTGTTCTCCCTCAGGCACTTACATACAACTTCCACAAAATTCCACTTTCTGCACAGAAACACTGCTCTTCTCCCGTGATATGGCTGCGGGTTCGAGAGGAGCCATATGCTCCTCCACACGGGAGACAAGCAGCACGAGGGCAGCAGCCAGAGGCATGCGGAGACGCTCCTCGAGACGCAAATCCAGGATCACGCAAGGCCTGGCCGAGCCGCGCGAGACACGCCCCTCTGGCCTGTGCGGCCTCGCCCGCAGCCTTCCAGCCCCGCTACGTTTGGATCAGAAGGGAAAACGGAGATCCAAGAAACCAAGGAAGAAAAGCTGGGAGTATGACTGGGAGTATGACTGGGAGTATGACTGCTGCTGCAGCTTTACTGTTGCAGTGTCTAAAACAGTTGTACATCTGGGTTCTTCCTGAATCTCTGTCGTCTGCACAGTACAGGCACCTGCCCTGTTTGATCTTAGCTTTCTTAGAAACAGTCCACTTAGTTGGGGTGTAGAGACAGTGCTACATACTATCTCTCGTACGTTCACTATTTTTCTCTTTGTCTCGCTCTCTCTGTGCGTTTCTCTCTCTCTCTCTCACACACACACACACACACACACACACACACACACACACACACATGCGTCAGTGCACTCTGGGGTGGAGCATACATCATAAATCTCCCATGGCTCCCCTCTGAGCAGGAGACAAAGGCAGAAGGGCTGGGAATGGAGACACATGTCCACAGTTGCTAGCCCTGGTGTCCTTAAAGCAACTCCAAACCTCAGGCCTCGTTGGAGGGTGCTGCCTCAGCTCCTGTAATGGATACAAGGTCCTCCACAGGGATCCTCTATTGCAGCAATTGCTCTTGGTGGCAGTACCGGCTCATGCCTGCAGGGCACTCAATAAATTAGCTGTCTTCCAGAGGGACAGTATTTCAAGTGAAACAGAACAATGCCGGTGGCCTTACAAGCTCCTCCCTCTAGATCCTTGAAGCCATGGCCTGTCGCTCTCTCCCTCACACTTCTGTGGAGAACATTGTTTTATTTGTTCTCCACCTCACTGGGGCAGCCAGAGGGGTGAAAGGGGAGGGTGGGGAGGGAGCTGAAGCAGGTTAAAAGCAGCAGAGCTCGTGGCCATTAAAGCTCTCTCTCAAAGGGACATGAACACGAGCAGCTGTTCAACTATAATATCATGGAAAGATCAACACCCTTCCTTACGATTAATCTTACTCCCACCTAGCCACAAACGTACACACACCTACATACTTACTCACACACATTCAGACCAACATGCACACACCCACAGAGAAACAGCGACCTTGCTTTGCTGTGTGTACTGTGACTATATGTCTGCAAATGGTGAGCTTGCGAAAAATTGTGTGTGCCTGTGTGTATGCGTGTGCCTATGTGTGTGTGTGTGTGTGTGTGTGTGTGTCTATGCCTGTTTGTTGTTTATGAGCAGTGCTGCTCCCAGATGAATTAAACGTGGCCACTGTTCTCTGGATTGGGTCCCTTGTGTCTCCGTTTGCTACCACGTGGTCACATGTCCTCCGACACCAACCACAGGCCCTACAGGCGGTTTCTGACTGCACTCTTAAGAATCTTATGAAGCTGTTTGCTTGCCACTGCAGCGCAAATGGAAAGTCTATGGCCAGAAATCTGTTATACATATATGTATCATGTATGTAAAGACTTGAGCTCCTTCAAAAAGCACATCATGAACCCTTTTGTAAAACTGGTGAATTATTACTTTTTGTTTCAGCAGATATAGTCATGAAAATATTGAAGCTCGGACTCCAGGCGAGAAGGTTTGCTTTTTCCACAGTTAAGGCTGTCTCTGTAATTGAGTCTGGGTTAGAGGGAGGGAGAGAGGGAAAGAGAGAGGCATAAGTACAGGGAGAGAGCTGAGTGCTCAGATTCCTGTCGTTCTTTCATTAGCCATTGCAAATGCAAGGGCAGATCAGGCTCTCAGCTCCGTTTTTTGGGTGTGAAGAAATAGTACAGTGCCTGTGGACACACTGGTTATTGAGGAGGGCCCAGCTGCCTCTCCACCTGTCTCCACCCTTTCTATCTGCCTTCTTGTCATCTACCCTATGCCCTTGACTTTGGCAAAGCTCTCCCTTCACAACACATCTGCAAGCCTTTTAATACATTCCTGTTACATTTCCTTAGCACTTCAAATGGACCCACAACTACCCAAACCTTAAAATATCCAAATCCTCAAATACTAAGCACTCGAATACCCAAACCCTAGAATATTCAAACTCTCAAATACTAAGCACTCGAATACCCAGACCCTCAAATACCCAAGCCCTCCCTCACCAGACAGCTCCCTCACATCGCAGGCTGTCCATCTCCAGTGCTGAGACGCCAATGGCATCTGGTGTCTGTCTCTTCCTGCAAAGCCAAGGTCCTCTGGAGCTTTGGGGAGATGAAGGCTGC
Organism: Sternarchorhynchus goeldii; assembly: GCA_028565775.1. Taxonomy (NCBI): domain Eukaryota; kingdom Metazoa; phylum Chordata; class Actinopteri; order Gymnotiformes; family Apteronotidae; genus Sternarchorhynchus; species Sternarchorhynchus goeldii. The sequence goes on from JAOXYF010000008.1 coordinate 8,184,873, forward strand.
CGTTTGACTGTACACGTGGGTCAAGCTGGACAGGCCTGCGTGCTCCAGTGCGCCTGGCGTGGGCTACAGGCGTGGGCGGAAGAGGCTGCCGCTGCCTGCATCTCGCTCCAGTGCCAGACCCAGCAGGCGAGCAGCTATTTCGGGGTCTGGCCTGGCGGGCGGCAGCGGGACACTCTCTCCTTATGCAGTGAAGGCTAGTGAACACATACAGTATGGCCCACTGAGTCCTGGTGCCTTTTTCCACACTCATACACACAGCATTCATACACCTCACGCACGACATGTAAACACGCCCATCTGTGCTACACACACACACACACACACACACACACACTCACACTCACACACACTATCATTTACAAACCTAAGAAACAGAAGGGAAAAGTGCAAAAAAATAAACCTATGAAAAAATTGAGGGAACATCTGAGGACACACTGAAGTACTAACAACAGAGAGCTGGTAATACTGTTATACCGTCTCCTTAATACTGAGTAACTGTTATACCGTCTCCTTAATACTGAGTAACTGTTGCTCAGGACAAGTGTTACTCTGTAAGCATGACAAGTATTTGTAGAGAGAGATGATATACACTTATCAAACTCATGAAATATGACATTACCCAACGTTACACCTCCGCACAACACTATTCTGTGAATTATGGCTTCCTGCATTTACCAAAACACTTTTGCTGCCTGCTGTCAGCACAGCTCTGCCCCCCCTCCCCACTGCCTTCATCACAGGGTTTTAATAGAAACCAGCTCCAGGCGCTCTGTCTCTCTCTCTCTCTCTCTCTCTCTCTCTCTATCCCCTCTCTCTCCTCCTCCTCCTCCTCCTCTCTCTCTCTCTCTCTCTCTCTCTCTCTCTCTCTCTCTCTCTCTCTCTCTCTCTCCTCGTCTCATGCAGACAGCATGCTGATAGCTATCGGACTCATGCAGCCGGTGAATAAATAAAACTTTTGCTCCTGCAGTTAAAGGAGAACTGCGTCTTATCAGGCACATCCTGCCAGTCACCCTCCTCCAAGGGGGGGCGGGATCGCACCATCCGCAAGGACACCGTACGCTGCTCCGAGCAGCCGGCCCACCTCTGCACACGCAGGCCGGCGTGGACAGGATCCTGGACTGAGACAGAGACTCAAGGCTCCAGAGACTCCACCACCAGCGGAGGAGATTACCGCCAGGCTGCCATAACCATTTGAGCCCTTACAAATGGCTAGAGATCGCTGAGGTTACTTTGAACTATCGTTAGGTTTCGATAAAGTGTTGGGCGCCGTTATATGGACACGTTCTTGACATTTTTCTCCTGATGCATTGTTTTCCTAACCATTTATGTGAGAGACTTTTCCTTCAGGAGTTCAAGCACGTGAGCCCCGTTTTTCCCCCTTCTGTACTGCGGCTGGCGCTATCACTGACATCTTTAAGAGCAATGAAAAACTGCAGAAATTATGACCTTACACGTCAGTGTAGGGGCATTTCCAGTGCTAACAGAGCCATGCCTCCTTATCTGGTTTTGGAGTGTAATCTGGTGGTGTGGTGCCAGGCTCTCTGCTTCACCAGGAACACCAGACATACTTAACATGTCTTCTGCATGGCATGTGTGTTTGTCCAAGATACAATGGAATTCTCTCTCTCTCTCTCTCTCTCTCTGTCCCTGTCACTCTCTCTCTCTCTCTCTCTGTCCCTGTCACTCTCTCTCTCTCTCTCTGTTTGTCTCTCTGTTCACCCCCTTTCACACCAGGTCCATTCACTACTGGTATTTTAAAGCTAGAACTCTGCCTGTGTTAGACAGATTCGAGGCTGAGCCCAGGGGAAACACCATCATGTCAAATATTTGCACTGCAGAAGACACTGTTCTCGTTTTTGCTGCCCGAAAATAGGCAATAATTATAGCTAATTTTGAACCAATCTCTGAACATTCACTGGTCTGCTCTCTCTCTCTCTCTCTCTCTCTCTCTCTCTCTCTCCAGAAGCATCAGAGATTCAAGTTTCAAGGGGGAAGCTGGATCTCTATTCTGTGGCCCATGGCCCAAACACACACACACACACACACACACACACACACACACACACACACACACACACACACACACACACACACAC